>PVJI01003219.1:0-128069 GCA_004026765.1 Micronycteris hirsuta
ATTGATTTACTACAATGGAGGGTTCAGCTCTTTTACAACCCAACCACAACCTACGTCATCCATGTGTACATATGACTTAGAACTCTGCACTTACCCTCCTTCCTTCTTCCTCAGCGTTTGGAGTTCAGTCAGCATTCAGTGGTCATATTATGACTATGTAACTATTTCTCAGCTGAGCGACATAGTACATAATGATTATATTTTCTTTCTTGAAAAATTTTTTTGTTTTTTCTTCTGATTTTCTGGAGTTAAAATTTGCTTCCTTTTTATATAATTTTTTTATGTGGCAGTGCCAAACCATTACTAGAACTGAAAACGTCTCTAAAACGTATTTAAAAATATCAGGTATCCTATAAACTTGATGGTCTTGGATATGTCCCTCCTGTATCCCGCATCCGTCTGCTCCGGCTTGGATGGCGCGTGTCCCAGGGCCTGGTCAGTTCTCCATCTGGGACTCCATCATCCACCCTGGGAATCGCTTTCCTGTCTGGAGCCCTTACGGCCTGTGCGGTTTCTTCACTCTCGTCCTGCTTTGCAAGGTCCCGTCTCCTATTGGCCTCTGAAAAGGTAGGCTTGGGAGAAAAATTTTTGAGACCTTGTATTCTCCATTGATCTTTGTTTCACTCGCACCATTTATCATTGGGCTGCATATGAATCCACAAGGGGAAATAATTGCATCAAAAATTTTAAGAAATTGCTTCCTTGTCTCCTAGTGCTAAAGTGAAGTCTTGCCAGTCTGATCCTTAAACATTCGTATGTTCCCTCTGGATACTCTGGAAACTCTTCTTTATCCTTGAAGTTCTGGAGAAAAGTTTACCTCAGGGGAGGTCCTTTTTTTCCTTCAGTAAGCTGGCACTGCAGGGCCCCTTTCAACCTGGAAAACCATGTGCTTCAATAATGAGGAAAATAATGTATTAGTCATATAATAATTTCCTCTCTTCCATTTTCTCTTTACTTACTGGAAAATCCAAATATTTGGACGTGGATGCCTAGCAATCTATTAATTTTCTTTCTCATGTTTTATTTTTTTCCCCTTTGTGAGAATTTTCTTCAGTATTCTTTTATTTCTTCTTTTGGAAATGTTAGTTTCTGCTATCTGATAATTAATTTGAGTGAGTTCCTCTTTGTGCTCTGAATGTTCTCTGTGTAAGTATATATGTAAATGTTCTTGTTTCATAGAGATGGCTGAAATACAGAAAAGACTTGTAATAATTATATGAATGCAAAGGCAAAAAATTTACAGAAAAGATAATAGATATGGAAGACAAAAATGATCCATTATAAAGATATCTTTTGAAGTAGAGAATCCTGCAGATAAACACAGAAGGTTCATGATATAACATAGAAAATTTTCCCTGAAATAGAAGACACGACCTATGGTGATTGAAAGGGTACACCAAATTTTAGCCAAATTTGACATATAAAAATCAACATCGAACCAATTCAAACATAACAGAAATTCTTAGACATTCAGAAAGACAAATTTAAATCATCTGGAGCCATCTTCCAGCTGACGTGGCCCCACCACCAAGCCCAATAACCTTTGGACGGCTCCAGTAGGTTGTTCTGAGTGTCAGAGGCCTTTCTACTCTGGCTGGGGGCAAGATGAGCTATTCCCAAATCTGTGTGATTTTCAAGAATCATTCCATCTGCTTCTTTTTAGTAGCTCTTTCCCTGACATGAACTGATCAGTACGTAGGAAAACATTCAAGGGCAACCCTGGTAGAGGCCTTTCTCTCTGAAGATGTCTCTTCCCTGTGACTCTGTCTCATGAAGTCTACACACCTTGGCCTCCCTAAACTGTGAACTCTGGCTTCTCATCTCAGAGAGCCTCCTGAGCTCTGTCTGGGTCCACACTCCCTGTCCTGAGAACTGGAGACTACCATGGAGTGAGGCGGGGTGATCACAGGGCTTTCCTTATCTGTGTTCCTTGTCTCAGAAATCACTCTTCCGCGCTACCTGCTGCCCAGTGCCTAAAAGCTATTGTTTCACTGATTGCATTCTGTTCTTCTTTAAGCAAGGAGGATAGATCAAGTCCCTGTTATTCCATATGAGCTAGAAGCAATCTTCTATTTTCTTTCCACCTTCAAAACTATAGTGGCTTTTTTTTTTTTAAGAAATAGTATTTATAGCCCTGGCTGGTGTAGCTCAGTGGATTGAGTGTGGGCTGGGAACCAGAGGGTCCCGGTTCGATTCCCATTCAGGGCACATGCCTGGGTTGCAGGCCAGGTCCCCAGTGAGAGCCATGTGAGAGGCAACCATACATTGCCGTTTCTCTCCCTCTCTGTCTCCTTCCCTTCCCCTCTCTCTAAAAATAAATAAATAAAATCTTAAAAAAAAAGATTAAAAAAAAAAGAAATAGTATTTATATTGGTTAGGAAACATCCACCTAAAGTTCCTCAATTTCTTCAGTTTCATTTTTATATTTCTATGGATTTCAAGTAAAAATAAACTTAGTAGTTTGATTTTCTATTGAATTATATCTATTTATTGTTCTTTCTATGTGTAAATATAAAAAGGCATCTGAAATAATGGTCATATGTGTTACTGATAGTGATTCTGGGTGGTAGGATTTTGGGTGACTTTCTACTCTTTTTCTACTTGGATATTTGTATGTATCACTTTAAAAATGTTAAAAACATCTTGTGATATTTTTACAGTAAACTGAAAAAAGAATAGGGAAAATGTGGGAATGATTTTTTCAAGGATAATAGAATCTTAAGGAAAGGTAACATCAGAGGAGGAAGAATACCTATTTTCTCAGAGATAAAAGGATAAAAAGATGATTGTAGAGATCAAAAAATGAATCCATGTTAAGGGATAAAGTTCACACCAGATCTCCAGATAAGCCCCATCATGTTAGAAAGTAAAAGATGAAGTCATTTCCAGTGAAACCATTTTTCTTTCCTAAAAAACACATCAGGGAAAACATCAACCGCAGGTTGTGAGGCCCTTGAACCTTCTGATCTGAGAACTGAGTGTGTCCGTTTCCTGACTCCACTGTTCCCTGTCTTAATCATAATGTAGATGAATAAAATGTGAGGGATGAAAACAATAATAGGCAAGTGGGGACATGGTGCAATGGAGGGGAATAATAGCAATAGTAGTTGTAGCAGCAGCTACCTTTTACTCAATACATGCGATGGGCCAAGAAGAATGATAACTATTCCCCTGCATTTGGTCCTCTTAGCAACTGAGTTTCAGAGAGGTTAAGAAATTGCCCATGATCACACAGCTAGCCAATGGCAGAACTGGAATCTGAACCCAGTCTGTCTGACAAAGGTAAGTCTTCAGTTTTTAAACAAGGATTTTTCCTTATCTTTTCTTTACATGCAGACTTTTCAAAGAGAGATCTACTTTTTAATAGCTTTAATGTCCTTTTTGAGATTTGTGTTTTCTTCAATATATTACGAAAACACATTCAAATGCCCTCCAAGTGTTCTCACCTCGGCATGGTGAAAACTGAGTTTCCTCTATCTTGTTTCTTGCCTCTTAGGTTACTTTCATTTTTGCAAACTCAATTTCTTCCCCAATCACTGGCATGGCTCCTTCTAGCTCAGCCTGGATAGAGTATCCATCTTTATCTCCCCCTGTTTGGTAACGTGACACCCGGATGTGGATCCAGGACTTCAGTTTCAGGGCCGACACATTCTCTCTTTGACCCTGGCCGATCTTTTTCTTCCTTGTCCTTATACATACAAAGCTAGCAGTGAGAATTGCATTTAAGAATATTCAGGGTGCAGAATATTCTTAAAGTATTGGAAAGGTCTTTGGCAAAACATTGAATAGAACTGTGAAGTATTAATTAACATTTTCTTGCTTCAAAATAAGGTTGTGTTTGCTGATATTAAAATGACCTGTGAATAATTCACTAGTCTATAGAATTCCCACTGACCAGCCCCACCTTACAGCTACAAAGCAGTTATTCTCACTGACAGTTTGACTGGAGTATGGCCACAGGCAGTAAAATGCATCCTCTCAATGGCTGCCTAAATTAGTTTTTATTTGTCCTAATTTTTTTCATGTCCTGCACTGGAACCAAGGGCTAAAATTTCAACTCATCCACAATCAAGCAAACTCAAAAAACTTTAGAAGCTCCCATCTTTCTTCAGATTTTTGGGCTGTGTTTAAGAAAAATAGCAATAAATATGCCCATGGCAGCCCATCCTGTGGTCAAGGCCATCAGAGCTGAAACAGGGAGAGAGCAAGGTCAATCCAATTTCGCGGAGAAAGAAGACAAGATGCCAGAACTCCAGCGTGATAATGTAGTGTTTTCCTGCTGTGAAATCAGAGCACTTCACAAACTGATCTTCAGTGTGTCTACTAAAGAGGAACATTAGTCTGGTGGGCTTTCTAAGATATGAAAGGGAGATTTAACTCTGCCAGGCCTTACTGTGACAAAAGCAGAGACTGCATAAAGGTATGTGATAATAACCTAATTATTCCGAATGTGTTGATTGGGGAGGACGCAGCTGCCTGCCTTCTGTTCAGAGGGGATGCACTTTCCCTGTCCTCTGACGTTCTTTGGGCTCACAGTTGGCGTTGGAAGACTTCACTTAAAGGGGGTAGGAAAGCCCCCTTGAGGAACTGGCAGAATGACAGACCCACCGTTTCTGTGCTTTGGCTCATGTGGGAGGCGGCTGTGGGGCAGTGGCGAGAACCACGAAGCAGGCAATAAAAACTATATCTATGCATTCTAATTTTATGATTTACGTTTGTGTCTTTGATTCATTTTGAATTAATTTCTGTGAAAGGTATAAGTTCTCTTTTTATGGTAGATTTTTAAAAAATAGGAATGTCTTGTCGAAATAACTGTCCTTTCTCCAGTGAACTGCCTTTACTCCTTTGCCAAAGATCAGCTGACTCTGTGTATGTCTGCTTCTGGGTTCTCTATTATGTCCACTTTCTTTTTTTGCTTTTACCATGCTTCCTCGATTAGCATAGCTTTATAATAAGTCTTACAGTTGGGTAGTATGTCAGTTCTTGACTTTATTCTGTTTTTCCAATATTGTATTTGCTAGTACAGGTCTTTTGCCTTTCCATGCAAAATTTAGAATCAATTTGTCAATATCCACAAACTAGTTTGCTGCCATTTTGATTGGGATTGCATTGAGCAATAGATCAAGTTGGGAAGAATGGATATCTTGACAATATATTGAATCTTCCTATCCATGAACATGGAATGTCTCTCCATTTATTTAGAACCTTAATTTTTTCACTAGACTTTTGTAGTTTTCCTCATATAGTTTCTACACATATTTTGTTGTTAGATTTATATCTGGGTGTTTCATTTTGGAAGTGCTAATGTAAATGGTAATACATTTTTAAGTTCAAATTTGTTTTGAATTTCATTACTGGCATATAGGAAAGCAATTGACTTTTGTATGTTAAACTGGTAGCCTGCAAACTTGCTATAGTTATTTATTAGTTCCAGAAATTTTTAGCCATTTTTTTTGGATTTTCTACATAGATAATCATGTCATCTGCAAATAGTTTGATTTATCCTTTCCCAATCTACGTTCCTTTGACTTGTTCTTCTTGTCTTAATGCACTACTGGACTTCCAGTATGATGCTCAATAGGAGAGAAGACATCATTATCTTGATCTGATCTTAGAGTGAAATCATCTGTTTCTCATCATTAAGTATGATAATAGTTGTAATTTTTTAATAGATATTCTTTATCAAGTTGAGGAACTCCCCTCTATTGTTAGCTTGCTGAGAGTTTTTATCTTGAATGAATATTGGATATTTTCAGGTGCTTTTTCTGCATCAATTGATATGAACATGATTTTTCTTCTTTGGCCTGTTGATGAGATCAGTTTAATTAATTGATTTTTGAATATTGAGCCAGTCTTGTATACCTGGTACAAACCCCAATGGTTTGTGATATATAACTTTTTATACATTGTTGGATATGATATGCTAATATTTTATTGAGGATTTTTGCATCTGTGTTCACGAGAGATGTGTAGTGCCTTTGTCTGGTTTGGTATTAGGAAAATGCTGGTTCCATAGAATGAGTTAGGAAGTATTCCCTTCATTTCTATTTTCTGGAAACGAATGTAGAGAATTGGCATTATGTCTTCCTTAAATGTTTAGTAGAATTCACTAGTAAAACTATCTGAGGCTGGTGCTTTCTCTTTTTCAAGGTTATTATTTATTGTTTCAATTTCTTCAGCATTTAGAATGTGATGGTTCATTTTGTGTGTCAGTTTGGCTGGGTCGTGGGGTGCTCATATATTTGGTCAAACATTATTCTGGTGTCTCCAGATGAGATTACCATTTAAATCTGAGTAAAGTAGATTGCCTTCCATAATGTGGATGGGCCTTATTGGGTCAGGTTGAAAGCCTGAATGTAACACAGCAGCTGGCCTCCCCTGAACGGGAGAAACCACCCCACGGACTGCCTGCAGGCCTTATCAGCAACCTTGGCACTGCTTCTGGATTCTACAGCAGACAGATGAGGACCAGAACTGCAGCACCAACTCTCCTGAGTCTGCAGCTGCTGGCCACCCTGCAGATTCTGGACTTTCCAGTCTCCATAATTATTTATGCCAGTGCCTTGTAATAAATTACATGTATGTGCAAACTATGCATAAACACACCCTATTTGTTCTGTTTTTTTGAAGACCCCTGACTGACACGTTTCTCCTTGTGTTGATTTTGATGGTTGGTATCTTTCAAGGAATTAGTATGTTTCATCTAAGTGATCAAATTGTTTAGCATAAAGTTATCAATAATATTACTTAATTACCATTTTAGTGTCCATGGGATCAGTCATGATGGCCCTTCTTTCATTTCTGATATTAATATTAATAAATTGTGTCCTCTCTTTTTCTTAGGCTAGCTAGAAACTTACTGATTTAAACTAGCTTTTTGATTTCTCTTTTGATTTCCTGTTTTTAATTTCATTGTTCTGCTTTAATTTTTATTATTTTTTCTGCTTGCTTTAAGCTTAAATTCCTCTTCTTTCTCTAGTTTCTTAAGGTAGAAGTTTAGACTACTGATGTTAGATCTCTTTTCCTACATATGCATTAAATGCTATATATTTCCGTCTCTTGTTTTCACCGCATCTCATGAATTTTGATAAATTGTATCTTTTATTTTCATGTAGGACAAAACATTTAGTCCATGTCAGTGACTGTTCTACGTGAGCCACCAACTCAATTTTAATTTAAAAAATTAAAACAGATCCAAAATGAATTTATAAAATTAGTGAGGTAAAATGGAAATTGAGGCAAGACTAGGGAAGAATTCACAGGATTTGGCAAGTTATTACTTTACTACTTCACCACAGTGATAAAATAAATTTCCAAACTTGACTTACCACATACCTGTCCACTCATCCATGTACACAGCCTTTTGAAATATTTTTTATTCAGATCGTTCCTAGGAGAGGCGTCTGCATCTGAGATCCTAAAAGGAGAAACGGCCCTCCTCTGAGCGGTCCGTGATTGCCTGTGTCCCAGAGTCGTTCAGGCCGTACCTACTTAGGGGCAGCCTCGCTGTGTTCTGCTCTCCTGAGAACCCAGGTTCACGGGCAAAGTCAGGCCACGGGCTGGGCTGGTGGGCGGGTCGCCCTTCCCTGGGCCTCGGTTTCTGGGCCTCTCTAATCGCTTGCTTCCAAAACTTACTGTGAGGTGGAGTACAATACTCTACATTTCACAAAATGTGGAGTTTATAGAATGTTTTCACATACATTTAAACCTGGTGACCTGTAGAAAGGCGCTATTATCTTTACATAAGAGGGATGAAAACAAAGGAGCCAGTGTGTGTCTCACCCCTGCTCATATAGCTCGTGGAAACTGCGCTGGATTTGACTATTCTAAGTGCCTCCTAATGGTGGCGGCCTGCAATCGTTCTCTCGTGACTGGCTTTCTCCGCTTAGCATTCTCTGTTCCCTGTCCCTAATCCTCCCGTCCTCTGTGTTCCCAGCTCACAGGCACGTGATCAGGGTACTTGTAAGATCCTGCTTTAGTCTGTGGTTTCTCTGTCCCTCCTTCTCTAGGCTGGACCGCCCTCAGGGCAGGCCCTGTCCCGTTCATTTTTGTCTCCCTTGTGCTTGTCCTGGTGCCCTGCATACTTACACATGCTCAAAAATTATTAGTCAAATCAAAGAACAAAATAATATAAACAAATAAAGACATCAAAGTCAATGACAAGGGCATACAAATCCGCCCACGGGACGCAGGAGCGTCCTTCCCCTTGCAGAAAGTTAACGCCGCTGTTCTCGACCCTGGAGACTGTTATCGTCCTTCCTCCCTCCGCTGTCCCAGGTTCCAGACGTGAACAGGGACTGGAAATGAGGAACGCTGATTTAGAAAGGCCGACCCCTGGTTTGCAGGGATTCAAGTGTGATGTGCCACAAAAGCAGCAAGCGTGTCAGCGACGAGTGGTGTGGAGCCGAGGTGCCCGCTGTGACTGAGACAGAGACTGAAAGGGGAGATGCTCTTCACTGGTCGCGGTGAACGGGGTCGGGGCTGGGAGGCCGAGAGCTCCGTCAGGGAGAACCGCCCCTGTTCCTCTTTCTAAGTAGCTGGCCAACGGCGTACTTCACTCTAGGGCTATCGAACTCAGCTGAGATTCTCTCACATGTTGTTATCAATAAGGAAACACAGTTGGCTAAAAACTAGCTAAACAAATCCATTTAATTAAAATAAGGTGTCAAAAATCCCAAATGGTAACCCTCAAATTGCAGTGACCCTGCTGTTGTCCTTTGGAAAGCTCCTGCCCTGGTGAGCGGATTTATATTCCAAAGGATTACCCGTAAATCAGAGAGATGTGGTGAGCAGGGGCGGGCTCCCAGGCCAGCACATCAACGCCCATTTTGTCTGCGCAGTGAAATCCAGAATGCTGTGGCCGACAGAAAGAACTCGGGTATCACCGATGACCAGCCTCCCTTAGCTGCGGGGTGAGCAGTGTCTGAAGGAGTGAGCAGGGGTGGGAGGGAGAAGGTGGGGGCAGCACAGTGTGGGAGACTTCCCTGCTGCTTCCTCAGCCCTGGAGCTGAGGGTGCTGAGAGAGGCTTGGCTGTTGCTAATCTTCTGGGCTCCATCAGAGTTGCCTGCATGTTGAAAAACAAACAAACAACAGTTCCAGGGCCCTACAGGATCAGAATCTCTGGGAGGGGTCCCCGCCCTTGGTGTGTTTCACACAGTGGTTTGGGAGCCGTTCTCTAATCTCTGCTCTCTCTCTTCCAATTAACAGGCTCTGGGGTCATCAAAGAAGAGTGGTTGAAATATGGAAGGGACACCCCTAGCTTTGTGGCTAGGAGGGAAAGGAAGTTGTGGTGGCTCACCATGTAATTGATGAGGAAGCTGAGTCTTACAAGGTCCCAGAGCAGATCGGGGAGCTGAGATTCTAACCCAGGCCCCTGTCTCATTCCCAGGCCCGTCCCCTCCTCTGCTGTGAAGTTCTTCCTCTGCCAAATGGTGAGCAGATATACTTCAGAGCCTGCCGGTGCTGGTAAACTGAGTGCCTAAGAACGGTAAGCTAACAGTAACGCCCAGGTGGCCCAGGATAAAGCAGGAGGCAAGCCCGGACCAAGCGCACCCAGGAAAGCCCACGGAAGCCATCTCCTGGTTGGCCTCCGTGGGTCGGTGCCTGCCTTTGCCTCACTCTCGGTTCCTCTAGCCATAAATGATGACGATAATATTTCCATATCTTCTTCCCAGCACTGCAGTGAAACTTAATTAGTTCATGTTTACTGTGTCCTTTGAAGATGAAAAGCTCTGTGTATGAATGAAGGGTCATTATTCCACATTTCTTTATTTTATTGGACAGGTCTAGAGATCTACATTCTATAAGACTCTTTTTCTTTATTTTCTGCATCTTCTAACCTGCTGCAAACCAGGAACTAGTGCAATTTCTTGAGCTTCCTAAGTATAAATGGTTTGAAGGATTTAATTGCTGGCTAGGATTGAGGGGGGAGGGAGAGGAGGAGAGAAGCATGTCTGAACAGAAACTACAAGCATTCTGAGATCTGCCCCTCAGTCTGGAATTCTGTGACTCCCCCGGTGTTGGCTTTGACCTTCGGCTTGTTGCATGGTGCGTTTATGGCCTCAGAGCCGCCGGCCCATCCACTCTCCCTCACCACTACCCGGCCCTGCTTCACCCTCCACCCACATGTACACAATCCTAGTCAATGTGAGATGTGGGAAGAGGATGGAAATCTGTTTTTTCTGCAGTATTTGGCCGTTTTAAAACTACTTAACAGAAGGATTAAGTGTGAAATCTCTGCTCCTTACCCTTCACATGAGACAGTGAGTGAGAGACAACAAAGGAGAGAATACTTTTTGGTCCTATAGAAGCAGTAGAATTAAATACTGCTTTCAAGATAATGATAAAAAAAATTTACTTGCCTTCAACAAACAATTTTTTAAAAAACACATTAAAATTCGGTAAGGCGAGTCCTCTTTCAAGAAATAAAACAATACAAAACTATGTTTAATCTCTAGGCCTGAAAGCTTTGCTTATGGTTCTGGCCAGACTTTGGCCTCAGTTCCTTTAAGCGAGGAGTACAGCTGGCCCTCAGCTGAGTTGAGAAGCTGGGACACTTTGTCTTTGGCATCCGAAGGTGCACTTGTACGCTTTTTTATTGAGCTCCTCCATCTCTCCATTCCTGTCAGGCACAAACAGGAGTTGTCCCAGCTGTTTTCCATTTGTTCCTTTGTTTCCCCTTCCCCCTCCCCCCTCCTCCAATCAGCTTGGGTGGGAAGGAGGAGGGAGGGGAATGAGCAGGAGTGAAGTCCTTAGGTCTGAGGGTGGCCACCAGGCAACACACAGAGAGGCCAAGAGGTCAAGGGCTGAAATGGTACTTGAATTGTGTGGTGGTCCTAGGTCTGCCCGGAAAAACATGGATTTCGTCTTTTAGTTCAGGCAGTTTTATATACACATATATGTATATTATATGTGCTTCTATATGTCCAGGTAGGTGTATACTGGTAGGTATATTGGAAAGGATAAGCTGAGTGCGGTAACCTGTGCACTCAGGCTAACCTGTAGCCAGAGCTCAGAAGATCGACGAAGTTATAACTGACCCGGTCCCTGACTACGAAGGGGCAGGTCTGTGGTCAAAGTGAACGGATAACCCAGCTCTCCTCAGGTTTCAGCACAATGGAGTGTTTTGGGCCTACTCTTCTTTATTTCAAGGGAGAATAATGGTTGGCTTGACTGGGGCCAGAGAAATCTATGAGAAAGGGAAGACAAACAGGACACTGGTATTAGCAGCATCACGCTCAGCCAGGCCCCGTGCCTGGCACTCCCCTACTGGTGTCCATGAGACTGCTGGCAAAGCAAATCCCTCTCCGGGAACATTCCTCCTGGGGCAGCCCTGAGAATGTGCCTGGCAGACCTTGAACTCCAGGCTGGCTGGCTGCTGAGAATCCCTTCCCAAGTCCATATTGGTGGTCTCTGGTGGAGCTCAGGAGTCTGCGTTGTGCCGAGTACCCCAGACGATTCTGATTCAGGCCAGACTCTGGGAGTCCCTGCTCACAGCAAGCGGCGATCTTCGCTTTGGAAAATGATGGCGCTTAGTAAATTCAGATGTAAAGTCCGGTTATTTATGAGTTTACACTCACACCATTCAAACGAAAGGTAATTTCTTCTAGCCTGGGAGGAGGGCCACCCAGGAGCCTGATAAGGCAGCAGGAGACATTGGTGGTGTTGGGGTCCCACTCCTTTGGGGATCAGAGAGGTGGATGCTGGGAAAGGCCCCGCAACCCCGCCTGGGGCCCATTGAGACTGTTGTTTCTGTTTGTAGATCCATGAAACCAAAGTTGTGGGGCAGAAATGTTGAGCCTGCTCTGAGTCGCGAGCTAGAGTACAGCCACAGCTAATACGTAAATTAACAGGGAGACAGCGAGGCCCAGAGACTCGCTCACCACCCAAGGCACTCGGGAGAATCTGAGGCTTCATAAAGACAGGCACTGACAGCACTGCCCTGCCACAGTATTCTGAAGAAACATCAGAAAATGTGTGTGCTCTTCCAGCCCTGGTTTCTAAAGGGAGAGCCAGGGCCTGGCTGAAGTAGAAAGCTAACACAAGGCGTGCGTTACTTGTTCAGACACCTCTTCGCTGTGAGGCTCATTAGTGGGAAGTCGTACTGCTGATAAGACGAAAGACAGAAGGAGCAGGGAAGAGAAAGTATTTATTAAAGGAGCTGAATAAAAACTACCAAGAAAAATGAAAAGACAAAGAAGAAAATCTGGTTGCGTTGAGATTTTGGTTTTTTTTTAACCTGCATCACTATCAGCAATTGCCTAGAGAGAACTGGGATCTATGTTTTAATTAAAAAATTTTCCATCAGGTTTTTGTTTGTTTGTTTGTTTGTTTTGTATTTAAGGAAACGATCCTAAGACAGCTGATTGAGTTGAAGCATCTTCCTGCGTCCTGTACATCTGATGGTTTGAGCTGAAAAGCCAGGTCACAAAGGGAAAGTTTTGGACAGGAGTCCCCTGATGCCCCAAACACATTTCTACTGAGACATCCTCCCTTCTAGGCTCTCTGGGGTGGAGGGGGGATACTGCAAACATGGACTTTACAGCTCTGGCCACAACCCTGAAGGGTCAGTTCATATCACTCTAGGGAGCAGTCCTGTATTGGGCAGAGGCCTACAGGAAAAATAACACCTTTCAGGAGCTGCAGGAAGTGCCAACTGGACATTACCTTGTGTTGTATTATGAGAATTCACCATTTGAAACCTGCTTGAAAATTTCGTGACAAAAACTACAGTGGTACCAGCCACGTTCACTGTTATTTTGTACCCTGCGGAGCCGTGGTTGGAAGCACCGAGCTTGCAGGGGCCAGGCTGAGAGTGCATTGGAGTGAAACAGGCCATGACTAAGAGCACACGGGACTTCGGGAAACTGGAGGGCATGGATTCAGTCCAAACGCCCAGCAAATGCACATCTATTCAGTACGAATCGATCAGCCTCCCCCACCCACCCTAGGTGCAGGAATGATGGAGAAAGTCCCATGATGTGTCAGGAATCCCAACCTATCCACAGCACACTGCACTTGTACCCTTACTTTGTAAACTCTAAACTAGGCCAAACCGGGATGACACACATTTTTAGATTTTCCTTTCTCTTTTCTTTCTACCCTCCACCCACCATATTTTCACTTATTGTTTAAATCAGTATATCAAGACCTAGTTATGTATGGACAACTGCATACATCCACTGTAGGCAGGCAGGCACCATTAGAATCTCTAAAGAATGTTGTGGCATCTCTGATCTCAGGCAAGTTTAGCATGTACTAGAGAAGTTAAGAAGTAAACAAGAGAAAAAGCGGGATGGACTACATGACCCAAGCGATGTCTCCAGGTGGTTAGCAAATGTGTTGCTCTGACTCCAGAGGAATTACAGATCAAAGCAAAGTGAACTGCAGGGTTCTCAAGTTTCTTGAGCAAGATGTGACTTGAAAAACCTTGAAAAGGAAGTAAGATTTCGCTAGTTAGAGAAGAGAGTTCACGTGATAGGTGCAAAGTAAGCAGGGCAATACAAGTAGGTCACGCTTTTATCCTTCCTTCCTTCCCTCTACCCAAACTCTAAATCACCTAGGATGGTCAGAAATAACGGAAGCTAAACACTGGGGGGAGGAGCTGTCCTGACTGAAGCAGGCACAGCATCGCTTTCCCCTGGATTCTTTAGACTCCTAGCGAGGCCATGTCACCCGTTGTGGGTTCCGAACTAGTAAGTGCTCTGCGGCTCTGGCCTGAAGCTATGCCAGGGAAAGCACTAACTCCACGTTTTGGAGCAGGAATTCATTCTTATCCAGGATAACAGGTAGCTATGGCTAAAAATAACAGAAAACACAGCTCGGAATGGCTTAAACAATACCTGAATCATCTCATGTAACAAGAAATACAGATGGGTTAACGCAGCAACCTGACAACATCATCAAAACCTAGGTTTTCTCCAATTTTCCTCTCTCCCAACCTCAGAGCGTGTGCCCTTTCTCTCCACAACACCAGTTCTAGAATTAGATGCCTTGGGTTTAAATCCCGGTTCGGTCACTTATTAAATCATTGTATTTGAACAAGTGATGGTACCACTTTTGAAAGCCTCAGTTTCTTCATAGGATTAAATACCATGAGGTAGGTAAAGCATGTGGTGGCATTTAATCAGTGCTCAATAAATGCATACAATTGTTATCCACATTATAGCAGCACATTTTTTAAATAAACAAGTCTGAAATGACAGAGTAGTGTTTTATGTGCTTCATAGATAGTTTATAGTTCATTGTGCTTCTATATAATATGTAAAGTGCATTTTATAGGAACTTGGACCACACTTGTGATTTTAAAAGTTAAAATTTATAGAGAGAGTTTTACCTTATAATTTATTGCTGGTCATACCCTGGATCAGGGAGTCAACCCCAAATTACAATCTCTTTCCTACAGGAAAGTACAGTCTGCCGTATAATGACCTATTTTCATATGTGTTTTTAGGAATGCTTCACAGTGGAAAGTTAGGTGGCCTCTGCTTCTTGCTTCTCACACACAGCACAGCATGTAGGAAGGACTCCATTAGATTTGCTGAGGTTGGCTTTTTTAGTAATAGAGAGATGAACAGAAACCCAAGTCAGTTCCTTCTTGTGCCTTGGAGTCTATTCATTACTAATGCAGTTCACTGTCCACCAGGTGTGCCGGGCCCGAGTCGGCCAGTTTGGAAGTCTCTCTTCCCAGGTCTCCCTGACTCGAGCTGGCTGGCTGGCTGGCTGGCTGGACAGTCAGCCGTCCTCAGGCAGGTTGCTGCCTTCCTCCTTCATGTCCATAATGCTAAGCTCCTTTTGGACCAGTGAGTTTTCTGGGAGAAGTTTCCAAAATCAATATCTGAGGTCTCTATTTGCTCTGGCACCTGCCTCTGACGCAGGTAGTGGCAAACAGGGTTAGACTCTCCAGAGGTTTCCATCCGCCTGCCACACAGCCAGGGTCACCTGAGGCCCCGGACTAAGCCTCCAGCTGGAAGCGCGGCGGGGCCTGGGCAGAATTCCTTGCCAGCGGGCAAGAGCCGGGCCTGGCAGTCAGGAGTCTTGGAGGAGTCCTGGAGGAGTCCAGGTCCCCGTGCTCTTAGGTTTTGAATTATAAAGAAGTTTTGTTTTATGAGCTAAGATTTTAAAATATGAAATAATTTTGTGGTTTCTTTTCCATGTGATACTTTTGCTGTCATTAATTCCTTCGGAGCCACAGAGCAAGTCACCCAGAAGCCTAGTGGTCTTCTATCAGTCTTAAAGGGACTATACTCTAAAGAGCCTCAGGTTACCTTATTATGATCTGGAAGCACGGGTTACTTGAACAAGTTTACGTCTTGGATCAGTTTCTACGGCTGCAGTTCTCTTGCCCTCATTCTTCATGATGCTGTACAAGTTCCCTAGGCTTCCCTCCTCTTGCTTTAGGTTTCTAGACTACGGTCCTGATTTTTATGTAACAGTATCTGTACGGTTGGCTCTGCATTCCCTTCATTATTTCAGACGCCCACCTGCCTCAGGATCTGCACCTGCTTGTCTTACATCTTTTATATACCGTTTCTCTCCTGTCAGGCAAAACCATGTGCTTTTCTAAAAATTGATTTGAGAGAGAGAAAGGAGAGGAAGAGAGAGGTTAACAACAATACCCAGTCATAAAATAGAACAACTATGACATTGTACTGTCATAGGAGTTACACGAACGAGGCGTTATTGAGTAAAATCAGCAGGAACACGAGTGCTGTGATCCCGGGACAGTCCTCTGACGACTGAGGTGTCAGTAAGTGACCGATGATCGATGGCAGGGCGTGTACCCAGCACGGGCATGCTGGACAAGGGGACAAGGGGACGGTTTCTCACCCCGGGCAGGACATAGCGGGGCAGTGTGAGATTTTTTTCACACAGAATAGTATGCAATTTAAAACTTGGTTATTTCTGGAATTATCTATGTAATATTCTTGAGCCTGACTGACTGAGGGTAGAAAAACCAGAGATGATAAGTGGGTGACTACTGTACATAATATGCATTCATTTTTTGTCTTAGGAATGTCAGGTCTTAGCAAGGGCCATATTTTTATTCACCTAGCTTTACAGCCAAATGAACTTGGCCCTGCACTCCTAACCAATGAATTGGCCAGAACAGGCATCAGATAAAATACCTACACCCAAAAGTAGCTAAGTTATTGACTGATAATGACCTTGTGGCACTAAATAGATATTTTTATTGAATACCTCTTATGTAACTTGGACTAGGCTGGTGGGGAATTACTTCCCTCTTTTTTTTTAGAGCAGAGTAAAATGAGTTTGGCCAAGGAAGACTCAAGTTCTGGAGGCGGTGGAGTGGTGTGCCTCTGTGGCGTGTGGTTTTCACAATGGGCTTGCCTTAGTGTACAATATGCCAGGGGCAATGCCCTCGTGTGTTCCTTGTCAGCCTGTTGTATAGGCTCCATGGTTACAAGTCCAATCTCCGCACAAGGGGAGGCAGTGCTCTCCCGCCTGCAAAGCACTTGCAAACAGGGGCAGAGGTTCAGCTGATGCACAGGCCAGGAAAGGTATTCTTAGCAGAAGGAAACCACGGAGCACACACATGGAAGCATGAAACTCTGCATGGAACTTAGTGAACATAGGAGGACCAGGCAAGAATTCCCAAGGATGAGTAACAGAAATGAATACAGCTTAGTCCTTTTTGTGTCCCAAGTTGTTGGCCATAACCTTTGTTGAACCGAACGAGTTTCAAGAACTTGCAAACATTTAGGTGTGCGCGTCTTGGGTTGAGGAGGAAAGATTTGGGAGGGTTTACATGTACACATACATACACATACAAATAGAATGATCATCCTATTCAGAAAAATCTAAACACCGTCATCAGCCAAGCTGACTCATTCGGCAAGATGTCTCTCCGTAATTATTTTCCCAGTCACATTCGTGGTCCCTTTATCTGTGTATTCTGAGACACTAAAATCAATTTTTTTTGGACAAAAATTTTAGGTCACTTGAAAGGCTAAGTAGAAGTATTTAAATTAAGCAAAAGACATTACAACAATGCCAAAAAGCTACTACCGTATTAAGCTACCGTGGAAACATCAAAAGCACATGGCAAGGGTTGTAATGGGAAGGGACTTTCTTTCCAGGAGAGCTGGGAGAAACAATCGTCTCTATAGCCGATCATCTGGACCCAGAAGAACACGTGCAACGTGCTGAAGGTGAAAGCCAAGTGGAAAAGGGAGAAGTGGCCACACGTGCCCACACAGCTCCTAATGTTCCTCGAGGGCTGCTTAAGCTGCAAGCTGCAGGTTCTGTCTTCTAGGGGCTCTGCAACCAGGACTACCAGATTCAGAGGGTCCTGGGCTCCTGATGAATATTACAGACATGAAGAGTCTTTCTGTGTGTGCACACGCGCATGTGTTAGTACCAGAGCTACCAGTGTGGATGCTGTCCTGACTCAGGGTCTCTGTCACTCACCATTTCTCAAACCACCACCAAGTGCTCAGAAGCAGCTGTAAACCCAATTCCACACTTTAGGAAGAAGCATTGATCAAAAAGTAAGGGGGATAGATAGACACCTCTACAACACTTGCAGAAGCCATCAGGAGAACCCCAATGGGGAATCTGTTTTTACCGGTTTAGCCATGTCTCTTTATAGCAGAGTAACTTCTTAAAAAACAAATCAACCCTGCCTTTTGCCTCTCCTACTACTGGCTCTCCCAGCTGATAATATCATATAAATTCTGCAAAGACCCATCTGGTTCCAGTCTAGTCAACCACTTCTGTTCTTCACATCAGGTATGTTAAACTTTATCTTACATTGAGAAACCTCTGATTGAGTTGACGGCTAGAAATCCTCCTTGTGATGCCTCGTTCTGGCTTCTTGCTGATTTTTCTGAGCCTTACAGCTTTCGCTGCAGCACAACTACTGCAAGATTTTAGACTTTTGAGGGTGTTGCATAGGGGTGTTTGGACTTGATTGGGGAAACCTAAAATAGTTTGCATGGGCATGCTCTTGGTTGTTCTTTGTTCAAAGGACCAGCAACATATTTGTGAGTGTTGAGTGAGAAAGCAAAGACAGAATTATTTATGATGGTTCTTATTGCTGTTGATCACATGGTAAATATGGCAAAACAACAAGATGTTGACCCAACATTATTGTCTCATTTCTCTGATAAGTACGTAAGTTCTTTAAAGTCAATGTGTGTCTCTGATTCATTTTTGGCATCTTACAAGGCTAGTTCTACATCTTACAAATAGTAAAATTATCAAAAAAAGTTTATGACCTAAGCGAATAATATTAATAAGAAAAAATAAACCCCAGGTGTCCTGAGGTTGTTCACTTTTAGTTAACAAGGCCTGAGGCAGAAGGAGGTTCGTGTTTGCCTGCGTGGGTCAAACGGGCAGGTGTTCGCAAGCAAGCCCCTCTAAGGGAAGGAAGGCATCCATCCATACCACTGCTGCTATCGCTGTTTTAATATTTAATAGCACTGCTGAAGGACTACTATATAACAGATCCTGTGATAAGTGCTAGAAATGCAAACATAAGTGAAGCACAGCTCTTGTGAGGTTTGTTTGGGCTCACCTACCATGAGTTTATCTGGCTCCCAGCCAAACTGCACTGAATGCCACCAACTAATATTCTTGGATTTAGAACTCTTAGATCTACATAATCACAAATTAGGATACGAGTGGGAAATATAATGTCCGTGTCAGATATATAAAAAACAACCCAAACATAACTTGAAAAGAAGATGAAGTCCAAAATAAGTGCGGTCTTACACAGGGCAAGAAAGCCTTTCGTGTATTTTTGCTTGGCATGACCATGAATATCATGAGAAATATTAAGTTAATACGTATGTGAATGTCCTGCTGAGTTATCCATCTTGAGTATGGAAGAAGGTTGATAATCATGTGCTCTGGGAAGAATATCCTTCTGGACCCAACAACTATCAGTGATTTATTTGACTTCAGAGCACTCATTTCCCAGCAAGAGTCAGACTCAAGGCTTATAACCAAAAACTCAGCCAGAAAAGGTCGATGTTTTTTGCTACTTTGACACACATACCAGATGACATTCATGGCCCTAGGAAAGGAAAATTTTTTCCCTCTGTTTCATAGGTTATCTGCCTGGGGCCCTGTAAATCAGATGGATAAAAGGCAGATTACTAAGAGAAAAACAAACAGAAGTTTATTAACATGTGCATCCATGCATATACACAGAGTACTTAGTGATGAGTAACTCAAAGAGGTGGTTAGAACTTGTGCGTATACCATTTTAATGGAAGAACAATAACTTTTTAGGGAAGTGACAGGCAAAGGAAAAAGACTTTGTTTCTAGGGTACAAATTGTGGCACGGTAAATGTACTATACACGGCAGAATGAAGGGAAGACAAAGGATAGCTAGTAAGGTTTGTTAGGTAGATTCCTCTGGTACTATCTCTGGACTGATAAAGGTCTAGCGTTATCTCTGATGACTAACTCCTGTCTTTCTTGGTAGAGAGGGGTGGGGGACATTTTTACAAATTTAAGTCCTCCTTTTTTAGGCAAAAAGGGAGAAGGCAGAGAACTTTTATCTGCTTCTTCTCAATTGCCTTCAGCTCAGAAAAACCCGTCTGCCAAAGCAGCGTATGTTGGAACGTCATATTCTCCACGGTTACGACCCTTAGGCCAACCAAGTATTTTTCTTGCCCCACAAAAAATTCAACCCATTTGCAGGTATATTTCTGAGTTCCAGGTTTCCAGTCCTTGAAAACCACACAAAACAAAAATACCACCTTGCCTATCCTCCCACCGTACTGATGAGACAGACGCATCTGCGCACATTCACCTAGTTAAAAAGTCTTGATCATTGCACTAAATGAAGTATATCTGTGGGTAACTTTAAATGGCATGTTTATACTTTTTCTTTTAATTCTTTTTTTGTTTGTTTAAAGATTTTGTTTATCTACTTTTAGAATGAGGGGAAGGGAGAGAGTTAGAGAGGGAGAGAAACATCAATGTGTGAGAGAACCATCAATCTATCACCTCTCACACTCCCCCAACTGGGGGCTTGGCCCACAACCCAGGCATGTGCCCTGACTGGGAATTGAACTGGTAACCCTTCAGTTTGAAGACCTTCACTCAATCCACTGAGCCACACCAGCCAGGGCCATTTACAATTATATTTGACTTTAAAGTATGTTCTGAAATGGCACTTGGTGATAGAACTAGCTGATATTCTAGTAGTAAATTCTATTTGAATCTATTTCAAAGACAATAGTGAATATTTACTAGGAATACCAGATTCCAAAACTTCCTAGTTTCCCAAACTCCCTTGATCGACCCTTCCTGGTTCTCTATTCCACGTTCTCTCACTGAAGGTTGGGTTTGCTTTCCTTGAAATTTCCTAGAGTAAGAAAGATAGTGAACACCCTGGCTGGTGTAGCTCAGTGGATTGAGCATAGGCCTGTGAACCAAAGCATCACTGATTTGATTCCCAACCAGGGCACAGGCCTGGGTTACAGGCCATGTCCCCAGTAAGGGGTGTGAGAGAGGCAACCACACATTGACGTTTCTCCCTCTCTTTCTCCCTCCCTCCCCCTCTCTCTAAAAATAAATAAATAATATCTTTTTTTAAAAAAAGGATAAGAAATATAGTGAAGTACTTGAGTATCAGTACAACATAAATAGAAGGAAATTGGATATTGACTGGCAGAACAGCTGCCAGCAGTGAGAGCCAATGTGGAATAACAATAAAAATTTTTGAGAAATTAACAGAAAAGAAGGAAAGAGAGTTTTCAAGATTTGTTCTGGTCTAGTAGAAAGTGCTATGCAATCAGATAATCAGAAAGTACTTTGCCTTTTATTAGCTGTCTGACTCTGAGCAAGTTACTTAAGCTCCGATCTCCAGTTTTTTTCCTCCTATTAAAGGGGAAGCATGATCCCCACTTTTCCATACTGTGAGCATTAGACATGTCTTTAGCACACCTTGTTCAGTGACAATCAGCGGTTAACCCCTAGAACAGTGTCCAGCACTGGGTGTCTAATAAATGGTTATTGCATGAATGGCAGCTATAACAACAGCAACAGCAGTAATAACATACAGAACTTTGTAAATACACATAAAATAAAATTACTGGAACATCTTTATGTAATTTATTACTACAGTTTATGGAATTCTGAAATAACCCGAGTCACCACTATGTGGGCCAGGGGACACTAAAGGACAAACAGCGTCATTTCAATACTGAGTGGATGAATTCCATCCTCTGAAAGAAAAATGTATTATCCAAAATCGTGGTGTTTAACAGTTATTCTGAAGAGTTGGAATTTTTAAAGAATTCCAGGAAACCAGAGGTTTCTAGGTAATGAATCATGGAAAAAGGAATCACCATTTTCTGACTAGAGGTTGATATTTTTTCTGTTAACGAAAGGTCACAGACTTTCCATTACCTTGCCTTAAACTGACCTTTTCTAACGACAAAGCCAAGCATGACTCAGGGAAACCCTGAAGGCTTGGCCAGTGAGAACGTGTCTCTTTCTGCCATTGTCACAGATTTCTGTTTTCTTTTTTTAAATCTTTTTTAAAAATTAATGTTCAAATACAGTTGTGTCCATTTTCCCTCAATCCTATCCCCCTTTGGCTTTGTCCAAGGGTCCTTCATACATGTTTTTTGATGACCCTTTCCCTTCTTTCCCCATCATTTCCCTTCCCCCTCCCCTCTGGTCATTGTCAGTTTGTTCTTAATTTCCATGTCTCTGGTTCTATTTTGCTTGCTTGTTTGTTTTGTTGAGTAGGTTCCACTTATAGGTGAGATCATATGGTATTTGTGTTTCACCGTCTGGCTTACTTCGCTTAGCATAATGCTCTATTATATGGGCTTAAACTTCTAGCTGTTTCACTCTGTCTGCTCCAGGTCTCCCTCCTAAAAGAAATCCTTTTGCCTTTTCTTTATTTCGATCTTAATTTCAGTTGGGCATTACTGCTTACTTCCCTGAGATTTATGTAACCAGAAGTAGTATATAGAGATATATGCATCTACGACTATGTGTGAGTGTGTGTCTCAGCTTGTTCTTCCCATTTAAAAACATAGCACCCTGGCCTTTTCTTCCGCATGGTACTACTCTGTATATGGAATTCGGGTGACCCTCAGCCCAGTACAGAGTGCCATGAACTTGTCTGTGTCTATTCTCTGAGTGTAATTCCTGAGCTTTCTCATGACAATAACTGCAGGTCCAGAGATCCATTCTTCCTCTTCACGAAGCATTCAAAGGCCCACAGGGCATGGGAGCAGCTTGAGGAGGAGGGTCAGGTCGAAGGAACAGCAAGGTCTGTGACACAGAGTCCTTGACTACTGGATGAAAGCTCATCTTGGCGAGTCATAGCCCAGAGGCAGAGCCAGGGAAAGTATTTCATTCTTGTAGTAGCCAAAGCGCCTGGAGTCCTTGACCCTATGGGTCATTGTTACTCAGTACAGGGACTTTCAGTCAAACTAGCCAGGACCTGCTGCTGAGAGCCTTCCAGTTTTCTATTGCTTCATAGAGCGGAGGTTTCACAAGTTCTGGCTCCAGAGAAGCAGTGTGCTGAAGGCTGAGAGGCCTGGGGTGAGACACGGGTGCTGAATGCCCCAGGGCAACACCAAGAAGATGGAGAGATGCCCACAGATTGGGGGGCCATCTCCAGGGCAGCAGCAGAGCTCTCTGGAGGGGCGCCATCCTCTGTACCTGCTGCTTCTGCCAGTCCAAAGTCAAGGCCTTCCCAACATTCTTTATGGAGAAAGACCACCCCCAGCATCTTATCCCATGACAGGACCCTGAAGCCCTGAGATTCCTGATCCCAAAGATTTCTTAGTGAACAAGTTCTTTCAGTTCATGTTCAGAGTCACTTCGCAGAAGGCCACACAGCCCTAGGAGTGCCTGGCCAAGAAGTTCCCGCCTTTTTCTGCAGAGATGTCCACACAACATTTTAAACACACTTAAAACATCAAAATCCTGGTTGCAGTCCTCTCCCAGAATAACAGCCAGCTCACCCCACAATTAAGTGACTCAGTAAGGTCACTTAAAATGACTCTTCCCAGAACAAGAAAAACCTTTGCAAAGTGATACTGCCTACCAAGACAATAGAGCCTATTCACACCATACTTACGTACGGGAGGAGACCACTTAAGTGTGTCTTCCCCTAACAACAATGCCCTGCTTCACTGCATTTCCAACCCATTATATACAGACACAGTGGCCCTGTCTGGGGTGCCCGCAACGCAAGCCCAACACCGTGTCGGTCTTCTTCGCACTGGCGGCCCATGTGCTGGCTTCGTAAGTCCGTACATTAAGTGTGAAGCTATATGCCTCGTGTCTTTGCCTTCAGTTGGTAAAAATGACAGCATGTTTAAAGGTATGAATGCAGACACACGCACACACACAATGTCAGTAGATCCCACTGGCAAAGTATGAAATACAGTTTCTGCCTTTGCTTTGTAAAGCTGCCTGAAAACCATGATCTTAGCCATATTTGACAGACTTTATTTCAGAAGGAGAGAAAAAATATATAAGTTGAAGAGCTAATGTCATGATACACTTACCTAAGTGCCATAATGCTAAGAAAAGCTCGATCCCATTTTGATAGAAAATAGGGAATTATGGTAGAACCTCACCTTACTAAGACAAGTGGTGGTCTGAAAAGATATGCTACAGCCTGGGTAACATGGGCAGTTTCATTAGTTGCATTACTACAAGGTGAATAAAATTACCTAGTATTTTTTTTTTTTTTAGATTTTATTTATTTATTTTTAGACAGAGGGGAAGGGAGAGAGAAAGAGAGAGAGAGAAACATCAGTGCATGGTTGCCTCTCACACGCCCCTTACTGGGGACCTGGCCTGCAATCCAGGCATGTGCCCTGACTGGGCATCGATCCAGTGACCCTTTGGTTTGCAATCCAGCGCTCAATCCACTGAGCTACAGCAGCCAGGGCTAAAATTACCTAGTTTTTATTTCCGCCACCACCTCCCTGCTCCCTGCCAGAGCCGATCTTGGCTGCATGGTACCCGCTCTGGGCTCCTGCTAGGCCAGTTCCAGCCACCATTGTGATCACCCACCAGAACCTCATCAGCCATAAGGAGATGTCCTCTGATATCAACAAGATCCAAGGTCTGGGAAATCACAGACTGGCTGTGCCTGGAGGTAGAAGGGCAGGAGGTCAGTAGGAAAGAAGGTAACATCGATGATTCACTTACTAGGGGAAATGAGTCTACTGAGGGCCCCGAGGGTGAGGGCGAAGGTCCTGAAAACAGAGCCATCCCTGGTGATGACGTTGTCATGAGCCATCATTTGCAGGAAACCAGCTGCGCAAAAGACGCCTGCAAGTACATCAAAGATGACATGAAGTCAATCAGGGAAACTTGAAGAACCCAGACCAGAGAGAGTAAAGCCTTTATGACAGCGGCTGGAGAACAAATCCAGCACATCCTTGCTAACGTCAAAAACTATCAGTTCTTGATTGGTGAAAACATGAATCCAGATGGCATAGTTGCTCTGCTGGGCTGCTGTGAGGATGGTGTGACCCCATATATGATTCTCTGTGAGGATGGCTTAGAAGTGGAGAAATGTCAACAAATTTGGCAACTTGGGTCTATCACCTGCCATCATAACTGGCTGCTGCTCTCTGTCCACACCAGGACTAGGACAAATGGGACGGATGTTATCTTGAGCTCTTTATGTATTATGACCTTGATTTATTTGGAGTGGAAGCATTGTTTTTAAGAAAAAAGATATCATGTAGTTTGTGTAAAAATAAAGTACGTTTAAACTAAAAAAAAAAAAAAAAAAAGACCTAGACTGCTCATGAGGAGTTATCCCAGGGAATTCTTAGTGTGATTCAAATCCATCCAGATCTGTGTGATATTTTGGAGCCACTTGGTGGGAGTTCTTCCTGCTCCCATCCTCCCAATAGCCAAATATCACAGAGGTCTGATGTTGCCTGGGACTTCCAGAGCAGTGAGAGCGACTTCGGGAATCTCCTGCCCCGTGGAGAGCTGTTCAGTCAACCCAACCTGAATTGAAGGACGGACCCAATGGAATAGTGCAGAGCTACGCTCTGGTTTCCTGCTCCCCAGTCAGGACTCCCCGTAGTTTCCCTATCAAACTGCATGTTCTCCTTCATCGTATCAGCCTATTTCCCAGGGCATTAGAACATTAACCCACTTGCATTTGGAAATCGGGACTGAATGGAGCACAAGAGCTAACTGGGTTCTATGCAAATATGCGTTATCCTGCAGTGTGCCGTTGTGGGATTTCACTCTGTCGTAGCCCTGCGCGCTTGTCTCCCCTGCCCATGTCCTAAGCCCCCACCTCAGGCCAGAGGCAAACAACGATTTCACAAATCATTTAGAGCTTCTTTTATTCCACATTCTACGGTAATAGACATATGATCCAACAAGAAACCAATAATAGCAGGGCCAAGAATATATGTCAAGTGTGTTGATCCCATGAATAATAACTCACATCTTCTGATAGCTGGCACAAACATTTAAAGAGGGATGGATGGCCCCTGCTCTTCAAAACTCTTGGAATCGCACAATATTAAATGAATGGTTTCTTAGAAGCCAAAGACAATTATCAGAAAAACCTTCATAAAGCAAATTTTTGAGCTGTGGCTGGCAGTGAAGGGTTTTTTTTTTTTGTCTGGAGAGAGATTGCATTACATTACCACAGGAATAATTAGGCACAAAAAATGTCATTTCTGTGCCAGTGGTGAAACTGAAATGTCTGGATGTCAATGTAAATAGACATCAGGATATGATACAAGGGGTTGAAAATATCATTGAGATTGTGGGTGTTTTGTTGGCAAAATGAAGACATTGAGCAAGCCCATGTGTTGTTCCAGTAAGCCACAGGCTGCCCAAAATCAAAGCTCAAGTGTAGAAGTGTGTGTTTTCTCTCCAGTGAGGGGGCAAAAAAGCACAGGTACTTTCCAAGCTGGTGAACCAAACATTCGTTAGTTGGGAACACCGATCCCTATCAGTTCAGGTGCAGTTATCAAATTTTTCTCCAGGGACTGGAGTGTGGGAAGAAAAATATGTGTTCCAGGGTGAGGGGGAGGCAAATGGAATGATGCTTATCATGAATAGCCTGTTTAAAGAGAGGTTACCGGCCAGAGTGAAGTTTTGAGCCTGAAGTGAGTTCAGAAACCAGAGATGATGGCAAAGACCTTGTGACTTTGTGAGTTGTTGAAAGTAATTTTAAATGAAGATGGTAGTGTCAAAAAGAATATCTAAGTGACTTTATCTTCTTCCATTCCTCTGAACTACATGCTAGGCCTTGAGAGCCCAAAATGAGAACTGGCTCACTTCTTTGTCAGGGCAGAGAGTTGCATGGGTAACTTCTGAGGCTGGGGTGGGGGGTTGGGGATGGCTCTCCTTAGCTCATTCACCAGTATCATTCAGAGAAGAACAAGTGCAGTAGTCCATGGTGAAACTGCATGACCCTGAGTTTTGTGGCCCCTACCTCTGGATTTCCAACTCAGGGGAGGACAGTACGGTGGTTCGATCTATTTTTCAGTGTAGATACTGTCTCCTCCCTCCCCCACTAAAGAAGCCTCATTATTTTTAAACAATTAACCATATTACCTACAAATATATGAACAATCTCACTAATTTACAAGTTAAATCATCACTTTGAAGCAATTGTTTACAAAGCCTACTGCTGAACAGCCTCCTGTGGCCTGCTCAGTGGAACTGTGACTAAACTTTATCAAGCTCCCATAGGGGCCTGCAGCCAACCCAGGGTTTTTCTAGATTGCCCCCAAGGGAACTAGAAAATCAAAATAAACCCATGAGTTGCAATAACCAACTCTTAAAACCCTAACTACACATGAATAAGTAACCCAGTTGACACAGCCATATTCCAACTTACAAGCTCTTCAAACTACCTGATTCAACTCAGTAAACTTTGAGTGGTTCTTCTAGGCCAGGTGCTGTGCTTGTTGAACCACGGAATATAAATAGTCTGTAATACACTTGAAAACATTCCAAGGTTAAGCTATAGCTTCAATAATATATGAGCTCAGGGATGATGAGCCCACATTCCAGAGGGCGCAACTACAGTTCATCCTGTTTACTGTATTTCAAGACCAGCAACCTACACCCTGCTAATCAGCATCCTGAATATCAGAAACAAATCTCTAGTATTTAACACTGTTGACTGGCAGGATGCATGTTGAATGTTAGATATTGGACAGCATTGTTGAAATTAAAAGTATTCACAATGCATGGATTGGTTATAAATATTTTAGAGACCCTCTCCACTCTTGCATGAATAGGGCATAAAAAGCAAACAAAGACTTAGTCTTCATCCTTAGAGGGAGAGCTCAAAGCTTGATTCCTAAATAGTCTGAAATCTGGCTGTCGGGACGAGGATTTCTGGTGGGCTGATGAATAACCCAGGAGTAAAATTCCTCACTCTGGAATGTAGTATCAGTCTCGAGGCAGGCACAGTAGATTTCAGGGCACATAAAATGACGGAAAGCTGAGACTTCATTAAATTTACAGAGCTGCACCATTCTGGACCTACTTGCTAATCAATGTATGGCTAATAAATGTCTATATATGTGTGGCAGAATTTGTTTTGAGAATCGCTCTCATTTTGACCTAGTAGCAAGGTTGAGAAGGAACTAACTCTCATCCACCTCAACTTCTCAATGGCTACTGTTATGTTCCAGGAAAAATTGAGGTGTTGTGTATGACCAAATTGACTTAGATCAGCGGCAGTACATGGGCCCTACTCTCAAGGAACTCGCTGAGGAGTTTCTGCAGGCCTAACTGCCATTCACCGGAGGCTACCGGCGTTCTAGGAGACTGACCAGTCAATAGCCAGGGTCCCCATTATGCCAAGGAAGTTGGTAAAAGATAACTTATCTATATGGGGCAGACAAAAGAAGGTTTACGGTTGTTCATGTGGAAAAAGAAATGCAAGTGATGATTATTACAGTAGCTTCATTAACTCAAAAGAATGTCACAATGCAACTATAAACCGACTTTTGCCCATCTATGTATACATGAGTCTACTAAGCTTCCTTTAGTCAATTGCCAAATGAAGATCAGTTACTCAGCTTTTCGTTTATGGGTCAGGAACATACATCTTGGAAAAACCCACATACTTTCCACATTCCCTAAGAAATATCTAACTCTTCCTGTAAAAGTTTGTGCAAAGGGCGATCTTACAGCTTGTTGAGGGCCCAATATGCAAAGGGAAGGAGAGGATTTCTTGATGTCATCCCTATGCTTTGCTATTGACAGGTATAGAAGTAATTCTGCACGGCGAAGGTAAAGGTAGGAGGTCTTGTGTCTCAATATTCAATTCTGGGTTTCTCTCGCCTCATGCAGCTTTTGGTCTTAAGTTGGATTTTTTGTTTGTTTTGCCCCCAACTTTAAAGTTGGGTCACTATAGTCCCATACTGGGGCTCAACTGGCAGTTGCCCTTTGGAATAAACTGCTTGTTGGTATCACTGTTAATAAAGAAAATACAAGCCAAAATGTAAGCCTATTTATTCCACCAAAAATACAACCTTAATTACACAAGCGTGAGTAACGGTTCTTTGGCAGACCCGCCCTCCGGCTGAGATTGGCGAGGGGGCGTGGTCCTGCCACAAGCTGTAATTTTCAGAACTGTAAACTTCCCTTCCCTCTGGTCCCTCCTCCTTACCCATCCCATCAACCACCTCAGTCCTTAAATATAAAGCCATCCTTTTTGGTCATAGTTCATAGCTAGTTATAGCAAGACTCTCTTGATACTCAGCCAGACTTGGAGGATTTGTTTAAAGGTACCAGTTAAGAATACCATAGTTAAGAATAAATTTCTCCACAAGTTTAGAGAAAACTCTCCTGCTCCCTTTCCCATAAGTACTAAAATAAAGTGAAGAAGGCCCTTTCTTTCCTATCCCCGCAAGGCTATAGTTTTCTTCAAATAGCTCTTCTTCCTAATGTTTGAAATCATTAGCCAATATTTATCACGCACTTTTCTGAACACATATTCTATGGCGGGTATTGCACTGCAGTGAATTTTTTTTAAAGACTGAGGCATATATGCATATGACCTCAAGGAGCTCACAAGACTAGTAGAGGAGAAAGAATACCACCCAATGACATGTGATGAGTGATTATATGGATAATACAAAGCTTCTCAAACTGTGGAACATGTAGCATATGTCCCTCCAAAGTAGCATAGCATGATAACTCGCTTCAGAAGTGAACTGTTTGCCTTCCAATCTACCCCTCATCATTAATTAGCTGTGCAGTATTAGGCAAGTTACACATAATCTCCCTGAACCTCTACCTCCACATCTGTAAAATGGAGCTAATACTAGTTCCTCTTTCAGAGTGGACATAAAGCACTTAGCATAGTGTCCGGCACATAGTAAGTTCTCAATAAATGTCAGCTGTTGTTCATCCCTCACTTTTCAAGGTTTGAATCAAATGTGGAAACCTTTAGATTCCAGCTAAGTTCTACTCTCCAATGTTGTTTTGTAAATTTAAAAAAATTAAATTAATAAATTAAATTTAGATTAAAATGAGCCTATACAACAGATTATATCAATTGGTGAAGCTGAGAAAGAGGTAGTTGTTCTACATAAGAAAAAGACTGGATGCTTAGTTATGGTAGATGGGGAGTTTGCTTTCTCTTCCAAGTCTGTGCTAAAATGATAATAAGTGGATTTTAAAGTTAGCAAACAAACACAAACAAAACAGACCACAAGGGCCAATATTGCTGATGAGAGAGTTAGACAAATTTTTGGAAGACATAAATGAAATCAAAGAGTAGTTGCTGCACTCTAAAGTGCCTCCGAAAGGGGCACCTGGTTAAAACAAGCCAGAGCTCTGAGAGGCTCTAAAGGACTTGGAGGCATGTAGCACCACTAACAAGAATAGTGAAAAATAGGGATAAGGGCCCAATGTTTGAAAGTGGGATTACTATGTAGATAGACCACTAGCTCTTGGTACTCAGGAGAGAATGAGGCCAAGGGCCCAATGTGGGGGTTACTCCAACTACCAAGTGTGTCAATCCTAATTATATACTTGTGGACCAGAGAAATGACTACCTGGTAGGTCTTTAGACCCTTGTTATAAGCCACACTTTGGCCAGAGCTTCACTTATTATCTGACCTCCTCTCATGTGTCTTCTTAGGGGGCCATGATGATGTTTGGTATCTTTGGATATCAGTGTCAACTGGGACCCCGTGTCCAATAAGACCTCATAATCTTTCCCCAATATATGCTTACTCAAGTATATAGTAATAGTTCTCTGCAGAAAAACTAAGGTAAGCATTACAGTATATACTTGCCGTAATGGTGTGTGCGTGTGTATGTGTAAAAAGAGCTAGATAGTAACTCCAGGAAAAAAAGCACAATAGATTATGCTCTGGCTGATGTAGCTCAGTGGATTGAGTGCCGGCCTCTGAACCAAAGGGTCCCTGGTTCGATTCCCAGTCAGGGCACATGCCTGTATTGTGGGCCAGGTCCCCAGTGGGGGGTGCATGAGAGACAACCATACATTGATGTTTCTCTCCCTCTCTTTCTCTCTCCCTTCCCTTCTGTCTACAAATAAATAAAATCTTTTTTAAAAAGAAGAAGAAAAACCGATTATGAAAGAAAATACTACATTATTTGGCTCCATAAAAAACAATATTGACAGTCATACATGCAGAAAACAAAAAAAATATTATTTCAGCCCCCAAAAGTGATGTATGTGTAAATATAATGAAAGGGTGAAGGAGGAGACGACAGGGCAGACAGAATTGCCTGTGAGCTGCCATATCAGCTGCGCCTTCAGTGGGCCATTCCAAGGCTTAGTCAGTACTCCAGTGTGCTGGCCTGTGAGGAGGGCAAGCCCCTCCTGCACATTCAGAAGGTTCAGAACAGCCTGGAGAGTCAAAATTTATGAAAGCAATACCCAGATATCCTCATTTCACGTGTCAGGGACTTGGGTTTGCCCAGCCGGAGCCATGACCACCTTGGTTGACTTTCCAATCATCTTTGAAGTTTATCCAGTCGGAACATCAAACTCCAAACTTGATCTTCAGCTTTTTCTGTGAGCCCATTGCATGAGATATAAACTTTGGAAGCTGCCAAAGAGACGTTCTGGCTTTTACACTCAGTTTTCAATTTGTTGACTGCCCTCAGTTTTTCATTATCAATCTATAGTTTCACTGTAATTTGGGGAAAAACACCCAATTCCACTATCATTGTATTTCTCATCCCTGCCCCCCGCCCCCACACACACATTCCAATTGCCTGAATCATCTTATTGACCATTGCATTTCCCTCTGCTGACACATCCTGGCTCACTACTCAGGAACATTTTATCAATTGGCCTGCCACCTTGTCCCAAGGTTGTCAATACACCAGCTGCCACCAGGAATTGGTTCCTCATTACCATTCAGGCGGTAAGTGAGTGGTCCGGTCCCTGCACCCTCCTCACTGCCTGCTTTCTTGGACCACTTCTGACACCAATGGCTAGAGGTTGGCTTCCTGAGAAAACAGATGTGAGCTTCACTGGGATGTGAAAAGTTCATGGGGAGGACCTTGTAAAAGAAAAGGGATGGGCACAAGACTAGGCAGGATAAATGTCAGACCACCATGCAGATGTGATAAAACTCTGCCAACCCAGAGGAAGTCCTAGCGTGGAAGTATGAGAGCAGTCGTGCAGGTGGCCAGGCCCTTTTGCCACCTCTTTAGGTGGTCATAAGCTAGGGTTGCCAGAGGAGAGTGTGAGCTTCACCATCCCGCCCTCCTCAGTCATTCACTGTACACTTCCCCAGGAAAATGATACCCTTGACTTGAATGTTGCTCTAGATCCTGAAGGAGCTAACTGCAGTCAGTCTTTTCTTAAAGGAAGATCTGAGCCACGCTCTGTATCTGCCACTACCTGGTTCTTACCCTGAGCTTATATTCTGCTGAGGGAAATAACTGTAAGTATATGATTGCTATTCCATATGTCACACAAAATGCACAGGATCAACTCAAATTAGCTGAGTAGAGGAGTGAGTGGGTCTGAAAGAGTGGGAAGGAAGACTCACCCTGGGGCCTTGATCATTTTCTTGTCCCCCTCAGCATGTCAACTTGAAAGATTGAAATAAGTCTCCTTTCTCCTCCACCGTTGTTCTGTGTGTGGTTGACTCTTCTTTGCCATGTCTTCTCACTAGACTTTTAGGATCAAGAGGTTCCTGGCCACAACACAAATGCAGAATCAGCCCACTCCTGAATGGATTTGGATGAAAACTGGTAATACAATCAGGTACTACTCCAAGAGGAGACTCTGGAGAAGGACCAAGCTGGGCCTATCAGGAATCAGCTTATGAGATGGCTCACACATGAGATGCCTTACATATTTATGCTCTATCCAGGTTGCTTGCATCTTAGCATATCACTAAAAAGATTACTGCGAGCTGGACAGTTGGATGTGTCTTATTGGGACATTATTGGAACAATGATTTTTCTCTTTGTTAATTTTTTTTCTGCTCTAGGATGTTGGCTCAGTAATAAATATGTGAGACCTTTAAAAAAAAAGAAAGACTGAAATAAAATCATATTGTGTATAATATGTGTATTCACAGAGGGTCAATTTATCTTTTAATCCCTAAATGAAAATAACTAAAACAATGCTTGGCATCTTCCAACCACAAATGGTGAAGTATTTAGCCAAAGTGGAAACTAATTTGATTTTTCATGGAGTTATAACAGAAAGCCAAGAAAATGTCTTAGCACAGAATGTTTTATGCTTACTCCATTTTAAAAATTTAATAGATTTTTAAACAATCATCTAAAAGTTTTTATTAAGAGACTACACTTAGCATGGTCCTTGTAACTGAAGGAAAGGTTACTGTGGAATGTATGTGAAATTGGGAGTCAGTAAACCATTCGACAACAGCTTCTAGATTTACCATCATCCAGAAAAATTCAATCTATTCCTTCAGAATGCAACTTGTAGAGTCATTGTACATTTATTTGAGTTTTTTCCTTTGTTAGAATTTTTAAATTATAGGAGAACATACTTTAGTTGAAGAAAAAGAAATAGTAACATATCATCTCTTCCTTGGAGGAAGGCTATTAGTTTTGTGATTTCCCAGATGTTTTAATGGATATCTTCATTGCAATCGGGGCAACTTCTCCTTACATGTTTGGAATCATTAGGCTTAGGCATTCAAATATATTTACTGAATAGATCACAATTCTCTACAATAACTTGTTTTATCTTTGAGTAATCACAATATAGCACAGCAAGAAGGAGATCAGTGAACTCCACTATTTGCCCAAGGTTACTTAGCATTTATCAAGATCCCTTTGAATCTCACGATTAAATCACCTTGAAGGATTTCCCCCGGAGTTTTTATGGGGAAATCATTCTCATCTTGGTTCTCCAGATTTGTTGCCCTCCTTACTTATTGAACAGAGTATACACATATATTCTATAAAAAATATCTTTGGTTATAAATGCATATTCCTTAAAGTTTATAAACAAATCTATCAGGGAGTAAAGGGTGAATAATGGATTTCAGGATCTAAAAAAGTTTCAAATATTTGATGCTTCCATAAGATCACTAGAAAGACTACTCACAGCTGAACAACTCAGGCCTTTCTGCAGTGACAATATTCTATGTCAGCCAGAAGCTAGGGTACCACGGCCAGTTTCCTCTGAAGAACCTGTAAGTCATGACACTCAAAATAACTGCCTCTGCAAGCACTTAGCCAGTGTCATGGAAACCAGCTATTATCTTCTTAGTCATATATTCAGTTACAGGATTCCTTGGCCTTGAAGACTCGACTTGACTTTAACTGTGTAGCCTTTTTGAATGGTGCACACGAAAACTACTGAGATTCTACAGATTCACACGTCCATCTGGGTTTGATTTAGTTAAACTATCAAGTATTATATTTACTTGTGTGCAACTTTTCAGACACATGGTTTTGCTTCTCTACTTTCTAAGTAAGCTCTGTTTACTTAGGCAGATGTTGCAAATTAGCTCTTAAAATATTGCAAATGAAGTAAAGAAATCCTTTGTAGTAGATCTGAGCCTAATGTGAGTTTCATTACTGATTCATAAGACAGACCAATCCCAGAATTCTATGCAAATCCTCAAGGAAAGATTTTTTAAAATTTAAAGACAGTTTCCCCCACCACTTTCTTGTTTCTTGGCATGTGGTGTTGCCACTACACCTTTTGGACATCCCAAATTATCTGGAAAATGTTGAGCTCAGATACACTCTTGACCATAGAAAATGTAACTTAACCTTTCCCCAGTTTCTTCCATTGCTCCATTAAAACCAAACTCTATTGTGAAAGAAGTACTGTTAAAGCATCCACTTCAACTTCTAGTTGTAAGAATTTTATTAATTAGGCTCATGGGTCAGTTCATTGACTTCACCATGAGGCAACATTAGTTTGTAGCATTTAAACCCATCCAGTTAAGATCTTTTAAGATCTGTTTTGAGGATGCACGTTATGAATAAAAATATTATTTAATCATTATGCAGAGAATACAGAAGGTTTTCTTTTCTTTTTAATTAGTTCCATCAAAAAGGAATGAATTATGAACCTTTTTTAAAATGGAATTGATTGTCTCTCAGTAAGTTCATTCATTCACATTTTCTACCATTTACACTTTGCTGATGACTTCTAAGTTTATGCCCGCAATACACGTTTCCCCAAAGCAGTCCAGCCCCTTATTTTCAACCATGTGCATTGTGACTTCACCTGGATATGACTAGAACTCACAACTATGACTCCAGAAGAAATCACATTATCAATGATACCATGTCAAGAAAGGTGGGAAGCTTCCACTCAATACTCAAAGCGTGGCTGAACATCAACAGCATTGGCATAATCAGGGAACTTCTTAGAAATGCAGAATCTCAGGGCAGGGGGAGGGGGTTAACGGGGGAAAGAAGGGGAAGGTCAAGTCAAGGAACACGTATAAAAGACCCATGGACAAGGATAATGTTGGGAGGAGGATTGAATGTAGGGGGTGGGCAGGGCAGGAGAGAGTAATGGGGGGAAAATGGGGACAACTGTAATTGAACAACAATAAAAAATTTTTTTTAATGCGGAATCTCAGGCCCTATCCCAGACATACTGAATTATGCTCTACATTCTAACTAGATCCTTAGGTTATTTTTCAACACCTTACAATTTTAAAAGCTCAGAATTAGACTGCATGGACTTTAGGGTCTGACAATTTTCAGTCAGTTTTCTAGTTTGGTGACTTACTGACTATGAGGCCATGAGCAAATGAGTTAGCCTCTCTGACTCTCAAATTCCTCACCTGTAATATAAGGGTAATAAAAGTGAAGTGAAAAGGTTGTTGCAAACATACCCCCAAAAGTGTTTGTGTGTGTGCGTGAGAGAGAGGGAGAACATTAAATAAGTTAGCTCTATAGACTAGTAGGTTGACTAGTCAAATATTGACAATTTCACAGTTCAACCTGAGTAAACAGAGCAAGCTCTTAATAAAACTACAGGTAAATTATCTGAATTAGTATCCCATAGCTGCTGTAACAAACTACTGCAAACCTAGTGGCTTAAAACAGTGGTAATGGAGAAGTCTGAAAACCAGGTGGTATTAGGGCTGGTTTTTTCTGGAGGTTCTAGGGGAGAATCCGTTCCATCCCTCTGCCCTGTCTTCTGATGATTCCCCACAGTCCTTGCCATTTTGTGGCTTGTAAACCAATCACTCCAACCTCTCCCTCATCACATCACCTTTGCCTCTCTGCATCTCCGTGTATTTCCCTTCTTCTTATAAGGATACCTGTCACTGGCTTGAAGGCCCTCCCTAAATCCATTATAACCTCATCCTGAGATTCTATTTCCAAATAAGGTCATATTCTGAGGTTCTGGGTGAACATAAATTTTGGGAGGGGACACTATCCAACCCCATGTCAGGACCCTCCCGCCCTCCCTTTCAGTGATATTGGTAACAACAATCTTAAAAACTCGGCGTTATTTTTGACTCATCACTCTCTTATATTTATTATATTTGGTTGTGCCCAGGTCTAGCAATTTTCTTCTTCAAAATGTTTCTCAGCTTTTCGTCACATGGGGCAAGGCTTGTGTTTTAAAGTTAAGCAAAAATAGAGCAGGATGTAACAGAGCCAAAGCTGAAAATGGCTTGGTAGGATTACAACTGTGTTAGCAAAAGGCACCCTTTCTCGGGGCCAGTGCATCCCTGCTTTCAATACCCATTTACTCCCTCTAAACAGATTGCTGTATCTAATATCTCCTACTGAGAGAAGGAAGCATCACACTTCCCAGGCTTCTTTGGGTTCCAGAGCACCGTATGTCACACCTAGGAATACTACTTCATTCTACCAAGAAGGTAATGCAGAATGCTGCCATATTTGAGGGGGATCGAGAGCAAGACAGGGCTTGGCAGCAGGTCTAGAGTGCAGCGCTCTGCTGCTTGGGCCATATGATCTGGCAAACATCACGATTACGGAGAAATCAGCAAGGAAAGGAGATGTAGGGGAGTGTTTATGACAAGCCTAAGTGGGAGAATGTCAGTGCCGACTCCAGGGTTCGGACACGGTACCATTGCACCTGCAATTGGCGACTACATACACAGCCTTTGAAAAATGGCTCTTGGAGTGCTGTGGAGCCACAGTAGAAGCTGGAATGACTGAGCAAGGAGCACCGGAGTGATTATGCACCTCAAACTGTACAACACGAGCTGGAGCCTATGGAAGCTGCCAAACGTCAAGCCGTGAGGGCTCAGCAGCCACCCATCATAAAAGGGAAACACACATCCAAGCTTAAGCCTCAGCAGAGCCAGAGGGCACAGCAAGCTGCACGAGCAGGGAGCCCAGGCCCCATGTTAACCACCAGTTTCACCAGCCTCCAACCCGCCGATCACACCTCTGGTTGTATCAGGGAGGAGAAAGGGAGTGCTGTATGATCCAGGGAAAGAGTAGGAACATGCCCAGGCTTAGTTTACAAATGAATTGGTTCAGCATGTGCAAGCCAAAAGTTGAATGGTTGCTGTGTTACATTCCCACTCCAGAGTGACCTTGAGAGACAATTGCAAAGGCAAAATCTCCTCAATGGGTGTAGTATTTCCTGAGTGGTGTACTTGGTCATATGCATCTGGTGTGAAAGAAGCAGTAGCCCGAGATGGAGTATATAGAGAGACTCAGAATAGAAAGTGGCTTGTCTGGCTAGCTGGAGACCCAAAAGGAAAAAGATTGAAAGCTTGGAATTTAATCTTCAAAGCAAGGAATCCTGAGGTAGAGAGATGAGATAAGGATCCGGAGTTGCATGTGAAATATGTAGATTAACCAAGTAGACAAAAGAAATTGGCCAGTTTATATTCACTAGCTTTATTGGTGTTTACGGCAGGGGCTGGCAAAGCACTTGCACAGATGGGCCACAGCAGCTGACACAGAGGTTATGTGTGGGCCCAAGAGCATGGCTCCCACCGACCAAGACCAATGGAGCTAGTAATGTCCAATCATGTCTAATGCCCACTGTCCAACCTCCCAACTCTAGAGACCAATGCTAAGTAAGCTCCGGATGTGGATGTTCCGCAAGAAGACCAACTAGCCACCTGGTAGCAAGCTGACTTTATTGGGAATCTCATACCTTGGAAATTCCAGCAGCTCCTTCTCTCTTCTCACAGGAGACACGTATTCCTGATGTAGGTTTAGCTTTCGTGCCCACAGGGGAGCATCATTACCTGGGAATTTATGGAATGCCTGATCTACAGATAGGGAATTCCACATAACATAGCATCCAACCAGGGGACCCACCTTCTCGCGATAGAGGAGTGAAAAAACGAGCCCATGCAAAAACGTGAGCCAAGTAGTCATAACACGTGCTACTTCACGCCCACCACCTGGAGGCTGCCGGCCGGTGAGGTTAATGGGCAGCCTGCTGAAGGGACAGCTGAAGCACCAGCTCAGAAGTGACTTGTTTTGAAAATATAGCACCATCCTCTGTGACCCCTGACACTTACTGAATCAGAGACGTTTTTGTGGCACTGTGCTCCCATCAGGTAGAACACGTAGGTGTGGAAGCAAGTGATGGGTGTAGAACTGGCCCCACCTTCTATCACTCCTAGCGATTTATGGGGGGTGTTCCGCAGAATCCTGTCTCCATGCCACTGGGCTCTGCAGGCTAGGAAGCCCTTGCTCCCCGAAGGGGCAAGTGCTCACCAGGGGACACAGCAAGCCTCTCACTGAAGTAAGTACAGGCTACAGCTGCCCCCTGAGCACTTTGGGATCTTTGTTTTCAGGACCCAGCAGGCAAGAAGAGGAGTCCTTATCTTATTAGCAATAATTGACTCAGAACACCAGGAGAAGACAGCTTTCTGGAACACACTAAAAACAAGAGGAATATGTGTAGCACTCAAGTCACCCAATAGGAGTACTTCTTGGAATGCTTTGCCCATGTGAAGGGATAGATGCGACAAGCCTGGCTAGAGAAGTTTATGTGTAATAGGAAGTCTGACTATTCACAAAAACTGCCAAGACCAACGGAGATGGTAGCTGAGGCTGAAGGGAATTTAGAATGGAGAATGGAGGAGAGAGAGGATGGGACCAGTTGTGGCCTTGAGACCAACTGCAGAGATGGGGCCTCTGTTTTGTCTCACTAACTCCCTCTATTCAAGTTTCCCCTCAGGAAGCAAGGTCTTCCAGAGCCTGTGAGGAGCTGTTTCCAAGTATCATGGAGAAGTAGATCCATGTGGCACAGGTGGTGGACCATGGCACACACGGAGTCATGCTGCTCAGCACCCCCTTTGTGACCAGGAGGAGAGAGATGGTTCCCTCAGAAGCCACTGGTTCATGGTTGGATAAGGCACTGGTCAAAGAGGTCAGGCTCTACTTGGGGTGACCCCCAGCCAAACACTGAGGTATAACATGGGCCTCCTCCAGTGGGCAATCTGCTCTGGAACATCCCATTGGCTGACTGAGACACATCCTGTCTTCATCATGTTCTGATGACCCTCTCTGCTCAGTCCCGCCCCTTCCATCTCTCTGTCACAGGGGTCACCCTCCTGCAAAAAAGTTTTGCACTCTGAAATCCATCTCAGCTTCTGCTCTTGAGAGAACCCAACCTGCAACACATATTTTGGCCATTTTTGTAACCAGATGACCTCACACAGCTCCTAGAACACAGTATGTGCTGCAGAAATATTTGGCATACAGAGCTGAATTATCTACTTTGTTCTGCAATAAACGATGTGCTTAGTCATCATGGTCATGTAACCTGGCAGATGCAAATAAATGTCTTGTCTTCTTATTTTTATCTTGTAAGTCATAGAACATTTAGGGACTTGAATGCAGTAAGGATGATGTTTTTGTTGGCTTCTTCTTCATTAAACTGAGACACAACCTAAGTCTTCCAAGTCTTTTTCAGTTTTCTGAGACAGAAAATTTTCCATGCCGGGTAAAGAAGACAAATTTTTATTTATATCACAAGGAACATTCACTAAATATCCCTCTCGGATGACTAAAGATGTGTTCATCAAAGCCAGTCAAATCTGAAATGCCTACCTGTAAGGACAAAGCAGTTGAAACAGCCCATCAGCTCCCCAAAAAACCACATAAAAGCCCTCAGTCCATCTCCGAAGCCACCCACATAGCTGCTGCCAAGCAATCCGTCAAGATACAGAGGCATAAACTAACTCACACGGGGACTAAAAGACTATTTGAAAAGGTTGGCAAAAGCTTGTCGATTTTATGAGGGGCCTTTAGGATGAGAAGAAAAAGAGTGATTTATATCAGCTGCCCTCACTGTGAATCAAATTTCCTGTGTCACTTTGTAGATGGCTCTGCAGCTATATATAATGCTTTGCTCCAGAGAACTAATATAAATAGCACCATCCAAATGTACACCACAGAATGAGAGCTATTCTACTAGCGCCTCTAGATAGATGAGAGTCGTCACTCTCCAGGTCAAAGAGGTATTTAAAAGGAAAGAACTCGGGCCAATTGTTTTATCTCAGAATTGGGGAGAAATGCCTCAATAAATCTCCCTTGAACATATCGGTGATGAAGTGAGTGAAAAGCTGACCTCTGTACGGAAAGTCTGACACCTTCTCCACAACAATCTCTCCCAAGGGCCTCAACGTAGTTTATCTTGTAAAGTGCAGAATCAAAATTTGAGGAGGCCTAAAGAACTATGATACATTCCCACTAAATCCTTTCTATCCCTACTGAAGCTCTCATGGTCGTTTCTGAGTATAAATTTGGGAGTGACTTGTAGCATTGTTTGGCTTGTCCCTTGTGCGGTCTCAAGGCACGCACTCTGCAAAGCTCCGTGGAGGCTGCTAAGACTTAAACCTGCCTCTTAGCTTAGCCCACATGCCAATCTGAAACTTCTTGAGCATCCCCTGTTATAACTTGTGCTGAAGCTTCTAGTGGTTTTGTGATTGAGAATAAATGCATTTGAAGATCAGGGCTGTAAACTTCACGTAAGACACGCAGTTCGTGTATAAGTAAGCTTTTCATTATACCATTTTAAGAGGCAGGGAGTAATTGGGTATTCTAGCACTTATTTAAGTGAAATTAAAGCAATTTGCCTTGTGCAGAATTTCCTCACCCTTTTGTTTTGTCAAAGCATAAGAGACTCGTTTAATAAAAGGGACCCTTCAGCATATGGAGCACAACTGACTTCATCTAAAGAGAATTTTTTTTTCACATGTTCCTGTGGATGTTTGTAATTTGTTTAAACTCAATGCAAACAAACACCCAGTTTGTTGGCACATTAAACAGTTGTTACCATATGCCTGACATAATTCTGAGGGTAGAGAGTGAATCTTTAAAGTCAATTTGATTTCATGTGCTAAATCTCTTTCTTTTAAAGGAAGATGAATTGCCTTCCGGGGATGCTTCTAATAAAAGCCCTTTAAATGCAAATTGCTAGAGGAAACTTCCAATCCCTTCCCAACAATATACTACACTTCTAATTTCTCCAACTGACAGCAACAAAAATAGTTGTTTTTTAAAAGGTTCAAATATAGGTATACAAGACTACGGTTTTAAACTGGCCTTAGGTTTCCAAAAGTAAAAATCTTACATAGCAGCAAAAGAGAAAAAGGGGAGGGGTGGTAATAAATAGTATTTATTGAAAATTTAAGTGTACCAAACAATTGTGAGGCATGTTAGGTAGTTTCTAGTAGGCACACAAAGGAGGGTAGCAAGTCCAGTTAGTAATTATAGTTATGGAAACACATATTATATTGCATTTTTGGAAGCCAACGGCAATATTTTTAACATTCTGTTGGTGCTAACAAGAAGTCTACTTTTTCCTAATACTAATTTTTAAAAATCTCCATGAGCCAAGACACAAATTTTTAAAAACTAATTTAGTGAGCCTCATTGTGCATGCCATGCCAAGAAAAAAAAGTGCACAAAATAGGATTTTGGCACCTTTCACTTCAGGTCCACTGCACAATAGTTTGAACAGTTGATTAATGAGTAACGGGAAATTAATCAGTATATACTGGGCATATAGATTCATTAAAGAAGAACTTCTCATTTTGAAGACTGGAGGTATTCTTGGATGCCACAAAGAGAACACCTAGGAAGTTGTAAGACAGAACCTGAAACTATTTGTACTTAAAAGGTAGTGTTCCGGTTCCCTACCAAGACATAAACTACACCAAATGTCAGTGGCTTACAGCCACAATTTATGATGATTGTCTTATTCACCCGTGGGTCAGGAGTTTGGACACAACCCAATGGGGAAGCTTGCCTCTGCTCAGCATTGTTGGGGCCTCAGCTGGGATGACTCAAAAAGGTGGGGGCTGGGAGAGATGGGAAGAGGGGCCTGGCCATCTCTCTCTTTCCCTCCATCAGTCAATCAATCTATCTCTCTCCCATTCTCCCTCTCCCTCTCCCCACACCCTCTCCGCATGCTATTTTGGGTCTCCTCTTGGCATGGTAGCCTCAGGGCTCTCACATTTTTTTCAGAGATAGCTCAGAGGAACAGACTGAAGCTTCCAGTCCAGTATAGCAACTCTGGTCTGCCAGGGTCAATGGCAGGAAGACCAGATCTCACCTCTCAAAGGGGGAGCAAGCAAGGAATATGTGTCCCTTTCCAGTCAACCACAGACAGATAATAGAGACATTTGAAAATTTCCAGGCATTAAAAAAATATGATTTCTTTATAAAAATATTTCAGGTGGGGAAAAAATTTACCTGAGTTGTCCAGACAATTATACTCATTCTGAATTCACATGAGTAGGCACATTTCAAAATATCATATTGGATCCCATTACTTTTATCCTATATCTCTGCCACTACTATTTTGGTGTTCTATGTCCTTGATATTTAATAGCAACGACATTTAAAACGATATTTCAATCCACAACAACTGCATTATTTTCTTCTCTGTGAAATAACCAATGAAGAAAGACAATCTATTAGGAACACCTACTGTGGCTTCAAACAATCCTTCTAAAGAAAGAATGGTTTTGTGTTCATATCAGCCTTGAAGTGGATTTTTTTAGAAATGCAACATAGTAATTTAACAACAGAATAACAAACCTGAGTTTGAAGGAATGTTGAACCACCTGATTAGAGATAAAAATAAATCTGTACCTGCTAATAGTACTAGAAATATATCTTAAAGATCACATATTATATGCCTATATACCTAAATAAAGTGAATTCAGGTAACAACACAGAACCATGGTAATCTTTCGGCACTGGGACTCCTGACTGTGTGACATCAGGACAGTGGGTTAAGTTTATGAATGCATCAGGAAGCACCAGCCAACCCAAGCTCTCCCACCTAAGATTACCAGCTTGATGTAAAGCTACTTACTCTGCCTGATACTCAGTTTAGTTCAACAAATGTGTATTGAGAAGTAGGTTCTGTGCTAGAAACGGAAAATTAAATGCCATGGTTGCTGCCCTGGTGGGAATTAAAGCTCGTGATGATTTATTTCCCATCTTCCTTGAAGCAGACCCGTGGCATCACTTTCCCATTGCTCATTCAACACATATTTGTTGGGTGCTTCATCTTCACCAACTATGTGAGCCGCCTGCAAACAAAATCGAAGATGCCCTGGTTCCATGGGTCCTACAGTAGTGTCCAGGGGCCGCCATCACAATGTACCACAAACTGTGTGGCTTACACAAGGGAAACGGATTGTCTCACAGCTTTGAGGGCTCGGAGTCTGAGATCAGAGCATCCACACTGCCAGTTCCTTCTGAGGAAGACTCTGCCCCAGGCCTCCCTCCTAGGTTCTGTGGTCTGCTGGCAATTCCGTGGCTTGTGGATGTCTGCCTTCATCTTGACATGGCATTCTCTTTGTATGTGTGTCTGTGTCCACAGTGTCCTTTTTCATAAGGACACTGCTCAAATAGATTAAAGCCCCACCCTACTCCAGTATGACCTTGTCTTAACTAATTACTTCTGTGACAGCCCTATTTCCAAATAAGGTCGCATTCTGAGGTTAGGACTTCAGCATATGAATTTGAGGGACACAGTACAACCAAACAGGTCCTTAGTGGTCATCTTTCCAGAGCAAGTATCCACTTTGCACAATAAATAAAGCAACTTTACTTCTGCCTAAGAAATGAGTGTGGACAGAGTGATTATCAGGGTTAGTTGGCCAGCTCTCAGGTACTATAAGCTTCATTTGGTACATGTTCTGGGAAGGCATCATTTGGAAAGAAATGTTTTATGCAAAAGAAAGTAGGAAGATTTCATTGAGTGTCTGAAATGTATCCATTTAACAAATGTTTCTTGGGCATTGTTCTGGGCACTGAGGATAAAGCAGGGAACAAAACAGACAAAATTCTCTACATTCTGGGGACTACAGTCTAATGGAGGAGGACAAACACAAAAACAAGTCACATAGTACTTTTCGCAGGTGTCATGTGTTATAAAGAAAAACAAGACAGGACAAGAAGGATGGGGAATGCAGGCTTTGGGGTGGGGGCTGACATTTTAAATAAGGTGGTCAGGGAGGCCTCGCCTAAGAGGCAACAATTAAGGAGCTATAGGCCACGTGGATGGCTACTAAGGAGCTGGCGAAGGAGTGCTGCAGGTGAAGGAAACGGCTAGTGCCGTAGGGGGATGTCCAATGTCCTGAAGGAAAACGAAGGGGCCAGCGTGGCCTGAGAGTGAGAGAGGATGAGCGTAGTTGGCAGATAAGGTCAAAAAGTAGGGAGCAGATGGTAAAGGAACTTGTAGGCCATTGTAAGGATTTTAGCTTTTCTTTAAGCAAAGGAGGAAGTCCTTGGGGGTTCTGAACAGAGGAGTGATGTGATCTGATTTGGGTTTCATTGGGATCATTCTGGTTCTAAATGTAAAGAGGGCAGAGGGGGAAGTGGGAAGAAGCATTAGGAAGCTGTTGTCATATTCCAGGTGAGAGATTCTGGGAGCTGAGGGTACCCCAGGGGGGTAGAAGTGGAGGTGATGAGAAGTATTTGGATCCTGGATATATCTTGAAAGGAAGGCCAGTGGAATTTGGGATGAATTGATGTAGGGTACAAAGGAAAGGAAGGAAGCAAATGAGCAAGGAAAGAAGGGAAGAAGAGCTGATAAACCCCCAAACTTTGGCTTGTGTCAAATGGCAAATTCTTTGGACCTTTTATTGTTACCAATTAATTATTTTTATATAGGCAAGATGAAAAGTATTGAATAGTTCAATCCAGAACTGAAAAAAATAATCAATTGCTTTATGTTCAGAATTTTAAAAATTCCCTAGAGAGATGCAACCAGCTAAATCTAGAATGTAAGAAATTCCACAGTGTGAAAAATCCAGGTATTTTGATAAATAAATTGCAAGGCAAAAAAAAAATACAGAAAGTGAACCTATAGATTAAAAGACACTTAAGAGATGCATCAATCAAATGCAATGTTTAGACCCTGTTTGGATCCAACTGTGAAAAAAAATTAAGACAGTCAGACAAATGTAAACATTGATTGGGTCATTTGACGATTGGTCATTTTATAAGAGTGGTCCCCAACTTTCTGCGCACCAGAGACCAATTTAGTGGAAGACAATTTTTCTATGGACCAGAGCTCAGGGGGTGGTTTCGGGATGATTCAAGTGCCTTCCATTGGAGCTTACCTTCTGCTGTGTGGCCGGGTTCCTAACAGGCCTGGACCAGGCGGGGCCAGGGCCCAGAGGTCGGAAACCTGTTTTATAAGATCAAGGAATGACTGTTAATATGGTGGCATATGATATTGGTGTTACAGTTAGATTTTTAAAAATGAATTCTTATTTTTTAAAGACATGAAATAAAATATTTATAGCTAAATATGATGTCTAGGATGTGTCACCAATATCCAGTGGAGGAACGAAAGATGACCATAAAGGGATGACTATTATCACTTTACTGTTCTATTTAATTGTATGTATGTTAGAAATTTTATACTATAGGGTAGATAAATATATAATAAATATACAAATATATCAATACAATATAATGACACTACACTAAAAACTGATAGGCATTATTTGCCTAAAGAAAGGGGGGTTTAGGAGCAGAAATAAAGGCCTCCTCTTCTGTATCTCTCAAATATCAAACCTCTGTAAGGTATTGTTTATTAATAAATACAGTTTAAAAAAGCATTTAAACCGCCCAGGCAGATGTGCAGAAGAAGCATCTTGTTGTACTGAAGTTACGTCCCAGGACGAAGTGCTCATTATTTTCTCCTGGAGTCTCCCTATCCTAATCTCTGGCTGGCCTCGGGTTGCCTCGCGATCCTCGTTCTAAGGCAATACTTAATTCAGCAGAATGGAAGCCAAAAGCAGAATGACTCAGAGAATAGGACCCCTGAGCATTAGAGCACATATCATTCTGAAGCAAATTTTTCCAGGCAAGTTTCATTGGATCGGTTTAAAAACAGTGCTTACATTGCAAGGAACCGTAAACTACTATTAACATCTGATTTAGGGTGGTGACCCAATTTCCTAACCTCACTGATAGGTTTATATCCTGGTACTCTTGGCGAGCAGATTACTTTTCATTATATGACCACTGTGTATATAGAGTGTATTTATTAATGCAATGTACACATCGTATCTTATCTGGATGATCAATCTGTTATATTTTATATAAAACTCCTGCTATTCGGATTGCTCCATGAACTTCGTTGTGTACTTTTTATACATTAATCACAAAGTCTTCTGAACTTCTAACACTCAAAAGACCAATTTCAAGGACAACATTAATCCAAATGGTCTCCTCTGACACTCTGCAAACTTCAACACTTTACCAAATAGCTTGTTTTGGAAAGGTATGAGGGAATTACTTTCCTCACTCTTTTGTAGGGGGGGGGTTCTAAATTCAGCTGAACTTCAATATTTTTAATTTCTTCGTCTAGGAATCTAATCATAGAATAAACAAAGTTGAATAGACTGATTCATGTGAAGACTTTTGGAGGTTCTGTTTTGTTTTGTTGTTTTATTTTTTTACATAAATATTCATCATCCTCTAAGTTGTTCCCCTATGTTTTCGGGCTGAAACTTTCCTTTTCTGCTTCATGGTTGGAAATAAAACATAAAAAGCAAAGTGAGTAGATGCCACACCTAGCTATCTGCGTCAATGTTTTTCATGCATCTAGTAGAGAGAGTATCAGCACTTATGTTGGTAAAAGAAATTATTAAGGTCTTAGGTTCTAAAGATGGACTGGAGAGCTGTCTTAGTTATTCACGCAAGTACAAGGGCAAACGTTCCTTAGCGAGAGCCAAGGGCCCTGCAAGTAACCGCCTCCATTAGCTCTGGCCACGCCTCTCACACACACACTTCTGATACTCATTCTTCACGGATAGAACGAGCGTGTTTGCCTGGGCAGCCTTACATGTACTTTCAGCTATCTATAATTCTATAATGTTTTTAGAGAGAAGCACATGAAATTGTATTAATTTAGGATCTCTTGCTTTTACCCTATCCTAAAATTATTTATGAACCTGTATCTTAGTAAAGGGCTGACTGTTTAAAACACTATTTCTGTCCATCAATATCCATTTCCCTTTCTTCCTGACATAGAGAACTCTGACTTAATGTGCACCAACACTGCATTCTGCTAAAATACTGCATTTTTAGACACCCTTGCCAATGGGGGGGCGATGACATGGTAGCAGAAGTTGCTGAGTGAGGCTTCCAGTAAAGCTCTTTCAAAGCCGGTAGCCTCCCCTGACAGGTGTCTTTAGTTCCTTGGCCTTTCTCTTCTATCTGCCTGGAACTTGGACTCAGTCCTAGAGGTTGAGCAGCCATGATGTGAATACAAGGCAGAAAGCAGAGCTGAGCAGGAAAGCATATGAGCTTCCTAGGGCTGCCATAACAAAGATGCACAAACTGAGTGGCTGAAAACAACAAAAACGGATTCTCTCACTGTTCTGAAGGCTAGAAGTGTAAGGTCAAGGTGTTCACAGGGCCTCCTATAGGGAAGGACCCCTCCTTGCCTCCAGGTGTGCTTAGCTTGTGGCAGCCTAACCCAACTCTGCCATCCTCCTGTGTGTCTTTATCTAAATTTCCCTCTTCCTATTAGGACACCGGTCATATTAGATTAGGGCCCATCCTAGTGACCTCATCTTAAGTTGATTACATTTGTAAAGACTCTATTTCCAAATAAGGTCACATTCAGAGGTACTGGGGGTTAGGACTTCAACATCTTTCGGGGCAGGGGACACAATTCAACCCACAACAGCCCTGACCGCGTTCCGGAAGTGCTTTACCAGCTCTGAATTTTCTATCTGAAACTTAATATGTGAAAAATAAAGCCCCTACTTTGTTTCAGCCTCTATTTACCCAGAGGGTTTGGAGTCTTTTCTTTTCTTTTTTTTTTTATTCACTGCAGAACTGAGTTCCTAAATGACACAGTACCTTTGAAATGAAGGCTCTGGCAATTAAAAAATTACTTGTCATGTGGAGCCTGTCTGTTCAGAGCACAGTTTGTAATTTTTTAAAGGCAGAGATCACTGTGGTCTTATTTGGAATGGGACAGTGGGTGGGAGGCTGTACTCAGCTACAATTTTTCTAGTCATAGTTTAAAGATCAAACCTGTTTTCAAAATAGAGTTTGCCAGATACTGAAAAGGTCAATGGACATGTATTCAGCAGCCAAATTTAGGCCCTCACCCTGCCCCAGACTCACACCCATCTCAGATATGTCTTCATTAGTCACCACTACAGACCTCGATGAAGGAGAATATAAATGCAACTTTTGTGCTTAAGTTACCAGAAGCACAGTTTACTTGTCCAACGCAATCAAGTACAGTTTTATGATACTGTCTTTCCGCCAGGTGTGGTGCTTGGGAATATATGTGCCAGAAAACACTTCAAGCAGCCAACACTGAAATTTGTCTTCATTTTGAGAAAGTTGCTGGGAGTACTGAGACCATTTTCATGGCGTCCATACCAGGAACATACCCATGATTCATCCATCTTATTTATGGGCTCCTCCACGGGTACAGCAATTACCTCCATCATCTCCGTTAGTCAGAGCCCTGACTCGTTCACTTTACTGCTCCATGGGCTCAGTGAAGGCTGACATCAGAGTAAATAAATATGCCTATCACTTTTTCTTAAGAGAGAGGAGGGCAAAGTTGAGAGCTTTTCATCCTTCCATCTTTTCTCCAAGCAGTATTTATTGAGTGACTATCTCATGCCAGACTAATTCCAGGCATGGAAAATCAAAGAAGACACGAGCCCTGCTTTCAAGGAGCCCATGGTATAGCTCTGAGGCAGAACATCAACAGTTCATTGCAAGACGCTGAAATAAATGCTGAGATAGGTTTAAGAACAGACTGTTAGGAAAGCACACAGACAGGGCGATTAACACCTCTTTTGGCAGTCAAGGTGAAGTTTCCAATTAAACTGGTGTCAAAAGTTAGACCTGAAGGTACAGTAGGAGTTAGCCAGGTAAGAGGGGACAGCATATACAAAGTCCAGAAGTAAGGAAGCACATGACATATTTGGAGACCTGCACAGAGTTTGATATGTGGGAGGATGAAGTGGGAAATGTCACTAAAAATAAATGAAATGTGGTCCGTATCCTGAAGCTACTGGAGTGCCACTAGAAGAACAGTTGTGAGTCAGACAATTGCATGATCAGGTTTGTGTTTCAGAAAATGCCTTTCTGGCAACAGCATACCGATGGAGTAGAACAAAGCAGGACCAGACAGGGAGAAACCAGTGGGAGTCTGCTGTGGTACTCTAAGGGAGAAAGGAGTGGAGGGATACAATTAGGAGTAAAATAGACAGCACTTGATGAGTTACCAGAGTTAGCACCCAAGGATGACACTACAATTTATGGCTTAGTTAACTGGTATGTGTAGATTTGAGGAGATATTCTTAGGTTTAAAATGAAGAAATATGCCCTGGCTGGTGTGGCTCAGTGAACTGAGCACCGCCCTGCAAACCAGAGGGTTGCCGGTTTGATTCCTGGTCAGGGCACATGCCTGGGTTGTGGGCCAGGTCCCCAGTAGGGGGCACACAAGAGGCAACCACACATTGATGTTTCTCTCCCTCTCTTTCCCCCTCCCTTCCTCTCTATATAAAAAAATAAATACAATATATTTTTTAAAAGAATGAAATGTTTCCACTGTGGCCATATGAATGAACTTTGAGGGCACTACACTAGGTAAACTAAGTCAGACAGAGAAAGACTAATATTGTATGATCTCACTTATAAGTGGAATCTGAAAACACAAATTCAAAGACAGAGGGTAGATTGGGGTAAGGGTGGGGGCTTGGGGGAGGGGGATGAAGGTGGTCAAATGGTGCAAACTTTCAGTTATAAGACGAGTAAGTTCCGGGGATGTAAACGTCCATGCAGCATGATTACTACTATTAATAATACTGTTTTGTGTATTTGGAAGTTGTCCACACACACGCACACAACAACTGTGTGAGGGGATGGATATGTTAGCTGACCTCACTGTGGTAAACACTTCACAGTATAGGCACATATCAAATCACGTTGTACCTTAAATGCACACAAGGTTATAAGTCAATTATATCTCAACAAAGCTGGAAAAATAAAATAAACTCATAAAGAAAGGTTGGAGCCACGCATTGTTAGTCAAGCAGGAGAATTTTAAAGTATTGATTCCTCCAGAGCGGACCCTTGCGGTTGGAGCACTGGAACACCTGACCATCCTTTGCTTACCCGTGACTCTCTTCCTAAAACAGTCTAACTTCCTAAGTGGAAGTGGAAATGCCCTAAAAGCATCAGGAATTTTCCTAAAGAGCAAACACCCCACTGTGATGTTTCCCCTCACAAAAAAATAATATGTATCTTTGATTTCTTGATGCCTGAAAGATTTGTGAGTTTGCTTCCTTGAGATGCTTAGTAAAAAACTAATTTAATTTAGTGTTATTTCAAAGTGATAAAAGTTATTAAATATGCTAGGTAATATGGCAATTTAAGGGTGCAGACTGGACTAGGCTAGAACTTATTTGGCTCTTGTAAAAGAAAATCAACTAAGTGACCATCTTCAAATCAATTTAAATCATTTATTATTGTAGGTCCTACAATATACAAAGTGCTATCTCAGATATTGTCCTTCCCCCATGAGCAGGTCAAAGCCACCATCTTTGCAATCTAGTGGGGCCAATGAACATAACTAACTAATAAAAAGACACGATAGAATAAAACGAGCCATCGCCACCTCCCCAGGCCTATCTCCTGTGAAGAACTGGGTAGACGGGCTCAAGGAAGCACATTCAACAACCGGCCCCAGCTGGGTATTTCCTCATGCTGTGCTGTAAGTGTTTTGAGGACTATCACAATAGCATACAACTTCTAAAAGATTTTTGTGTCAGTTCACAAAGCCTGTGATCCACTCCTATGGAGAGCTACTTCAGGACCATAGAAATCAGGAAATACTGAGAAATACAGAGTCTAGTGAAGCTTTACCAAGATCTAGACCAGAGAAAGCCGGTAACTTCTAGACACTCAGCCTGTTACTGAGAGGTGAGCAACCACAGTATCGACATTTTACACCTTAACTAAAATGATGCACTTACAAGAAATATGAGTTGTTAACATGTACCCCAGATGTCAGATGGGTCCCTTCGTCTTTTAAGGTGGTTCAAATGCCCATTCCATCTTTCTCCAGTGAAACCCCAGTGTTCATCCCCACATTTCTGGGAATTCCCAGAAGACGTACATTCTCATTGGGATTTTCTGGCTCTGAATGCTGCTTCCAACAATTGGTTAAGATGACCAATTATCTTGTCATGGGGCACACACCATCCCTATTCTGCACCGCACGCCCCCAACCGTGGAACTCAGCCCCTTCATTCCCACAGGACCCATGCTCACCCATGTCCAGCATTCACACAAGGCATTTATGTATATTGTAACATTTACTGATGATTTGGGACAGTGAAAGAGGGTTTACATCACAGAGAAAAAAAGTTCATAAAACCGAACACTGCATACTCCACATTCTAAAAGACCAGAAGCTATATCGCTGTATTGCTCCACCCGCTGCTCTAACACAGTCCCAGTCTGCTTGGTTTTCCCCACCGCCAGGCGTTTATGGCACAGCAGTTGAGCTATGACTGTTCTTTCTTGGTCTCCAGCTCCCCGTGCCCTCAGGATGCACCTGCCACCCAAGTAAGTGCATGAAGAATTTCCCTTGCAGCCCAGGGTGGCTGTGACTGGCTCTAGCAGTGAATATCCCTGCCCTCCCCAACCCTCTCCACGAGTATATCAGAATAAATTAAATCCTGAAACTGGAAGTTTCTAAAGCATTCTAGCTTTTTCTTGCACTAAATTTCATAGGTTCTTACAGTGGAACAGTAAAAGCTCTCAACTTACTTCAAATCTGTTAAGCCTGAAGAACATGGTTCGTGAACCCAGTTCATTTGCTGCAGTTAAGTCCCACCAAGCAGTGATACTGTTACGAGGCCCTTGGAAATTGGTCTGTTAGAACGTTTAGGTTTTTAATCATGTATAATGAATTAACCCCAAATTCCATTTTAAAAGACACATTCAGCAGAATCGAAAGGAAGTTGGATTCCTTCCTGTCGCAGAACATGTGGGACTGGAGACTTTAAATGACAGCAGGAAACAGCTGGTTTATGGATAGATGTGTTTGTTCTCTAATGTGATTAATAACTACATCATTTTGAACTTTAGAATGGCTGTTTTCCCAGTTCCACAAGATCATTCCAGCCAAAGAAAACTATCTCCTATTTTGACATGAGCCATGGATCAGGTGCAAGCATAGAGCCTTGTCTGGAGTGGACGGGTAATGAATACTATGGCGTGGGCCATTCCTGGGCATGGAGGGCTGGGGTTTTAATGCTGTGGCCTCAGTGCCTAGCTACCCAAAGCCAATTGGAGAATAGGAGAACCAGCTGGCCATGGTTAGCCATCTCTCCTCCTCGGAACTGCAGAGACGGTGTCAACTGCGCCAGCGTCCCGGCCTCAACTCGTCCCACCCAGGATGTCTCATAGATTCTGTATAAACTCTCTCTCCTACTTCTCGGTACGCTCCAGCCCCAACCAGCTCTGTGCAGTTTCCCAAACGTGTTTCTGGCCCTAGAGCCTTTACACTGCTGCTTCTCCAACCGGAGAGTTTGTCCTCCATACATCCCAGTTTCACTAGCTCCATCCACAGGAAAGGCTTTCTCCAGCCACCTCATCTGTAACAGGATGCTCTGCATCCTTTATCCTTCTTCCCAGCTTTATCTTTCTTCACAGAGCTTGCTACCTGATATTATGGCCATGCATTACATAAGAATATTTCACTCAAGGACAGACACACATACAACGCTTGTTCCTGCCACCGAGTGACGTTGTAGCCTGGGAAAGTCATGATGTCATAACGCAACGCATTACACCTTTGCAGTGTAAACAAATCTGCCAGTCTATAAAATCACAGCATATAATCATATACAGTCTATAATTCTTCATAATAATAAATAACTATGTTACTGATCTATGCATTTACTATACTACACTTTTATTATTATTATTTTGGTGTGTTGCTTCTACTTATAATAAAAAAAGATGGCATAATTTTCTCACTCTTGGTTTAATTTCGTGTTGTTTTGCCCAGTAACATGCTCTATAGGCTTATTGCCAAGGAGCAATAGGCTAGACCCTACAGCCCAGGCGTGTAGTGGGCTGGAGCAGCTAACGAGGCACGCCCTCTAGTATGTTCTCACAACAGTGACATCACATGAAACGCATTTCTCAGACTGTACCCTATCTTTAAGTAGTACAAGTCCGTATGTTGTCCGTCGCCCATCCAGAACATCCCTGGGGTCAAGGAGCCTATTCGGTTCACCACCGTGTCTTCTGTGCACAGTGCCTCTCACACAGCACATAGAATTCACAAAGGGATGAACAGGTGACAGCCGTGGAAGAAGCGGGTAGCTCAGTGGCCCAGGGCCTGGACTTCTGAGATAGCGAATCTGGTCCAGCTTCTGGCTCCTCTAGTTGTAAGCTGTCTGGACTTCACCAAGTTACTTATCCTGTCTCACAGGATTCTTGTACAGACCAAAGGAAGTAACATGCGAAAGTCACCTAGCACAATAAGCATCACCGTTGTCCCACTGTTTCAGCCTTCTTAGTCCACAACCGAGGAGCCAGAGGAACTGGGGCAGTGTCTCAGGCCTTGAGGACGTCTTGCGCAGAGAATTGTCTCTTCTCTCACAAAGGCATCCTCAACCCATGTCAAGACCCTTAAACACATACATTCACCTCGACTGAATTTTATGTCTGCAAATATAGCCCAAGGAACAATCACCTATGTGGGCAAAAATTTAGCTAAATAGATCTTTACCACAGTTTTGCTTATAATAGCAAAAAATTAGTAGCATACTAAGTGCCCAATAGGAAACTGATTTGATAAATTATGGTATAGCCATATGATGTAATACGGTGGCCATTTAGAATGAAATTGTAGAAGAACAATTAAGGTGAGAAAATGTTTACACGGGCTTCAATTTAAAAAGACTAACATACACAAAAATGTCTGGGCGGCTGGAATCAGCATCAACTGTGTTTTCTTGGTGCTTCTCTGAATTTCTCATATTTTCTTCAGAAAACAGGCATTATTTTCACATTTTAAATAAAAATAAATAATGGTTTGTTAGCCTTGTCACAATAAAGTGTTAATACATTTTACCAGGAGTACAATGAGAGAGGACTAAATTTGAGGAAGTTTCCTGAAACTTGATGGAAGAAATTCTGTCCTAAATGTCAGGATTTCAAGTGAGCGTTTCCCGTAACGGCCTTGGCACACAGCAGGTTCCAGAGCATTCCAGCTTCACGACTTCGCAGCCGTTGGGACCAAATGCCATGTGTGCTGCACATCGACATTTCTCTGTATTAGCACATTTAACTGATGACCTTAGCTATGCTGCATTTGTAAAAAGAAAATTGACTTAGAGCATTAGTCATTAGATTTAAATACAAGGGCGATTCATCATTTACAGTAAACCGATTAGATAGATTACCCTGCAAAATTCACCACTGTCAGTGTGGCAGGCCTGCCTGGAAATTAAGAATGAGAAAGGAAATTGAAGGAGAGAGATTCCTATCCGTGATTTGAAATTTAAACTTAGATAGCTATGGCAAGCATCTGAGCCTCGGCCAAAAAGGACAAGGCATCTGTCACATGTTTAAGATATTCCACTCTAATAATAGCCTGGGATCTTTTTTGGAACAGGTCAATGCCTTGCTTCATAAGGAAAAACCTTGTATGTTAAAATACTTCTAGGAGTATTTCCTTACCCCTTACATTTTTCTTCACAATGTAACTGGACTGCATATGTGATACATGTAACAATGATTGGGTTTCTGCTGGTTAAATATAGTCCCATGCCAACAGCATGTTCAGCTGGGGGCCCCCGCTCGCCAGATGTTATTCCATTAATAGTGAGTGAGCTCATCGTTGGTGTGGAAGGTTATTCATTTGGGAGAGAATAATGAAAGTGAGACCACCATGACGTCACCTTTTCCTGTGCATTATTCTCTCCTGCAGCTAACAAGGCAGACAAGCTGCCGTGTTAGTTGTAAGTCAATTCATGCCCTGGCTCTCTTAGATCTACATCAAGTGAATCATGGGCTAGTTCTAGTCCAGATTAATTTTTAATATATTATCTGATGCTTTGTATTTGGAGAGCTAGACCTTGGGACATTCTCTGTCTTGGACTCCAGCATTGTGAGTTTCTGAGGTGCGATTATCAGCACTGGACTCCCAGGGGCACGCCCCACTCCTCACGCTGTGGCCGGGGGGAGCGGGGGTTACCTCATGTTCCTCAGTTGGCCTTCCGGGACGCAGAAGCTGTTGTTTCAAGAAACATAAAGACTTCTGAATAATGGAGCAAATGTGTAAGATAATGCTTATGAGGTCATGTCTTTTTTCATTCCAAGGACTCATTGGGCACTATCATCAAACCACAAGTTCCAGTTCAGAGCAAAATTACTTTCCAGATAATATAGCAAAAAAAAGGCCATATGTGTACATATACACACATATACATATTAAGACACATGTGCATCTATGTTTTTTAAAAAACAAAAGCAATAGTGGGATTTTTTTTTTTTAGGAAACACACATTTATCAGTTAAGAACCTAACTCATCACTGAATTTTATCGCAGCCTTCTTTTCAGTACAGTAGCAACTCGGCCGCAAGCAGTTTTACTACATTTCTTTCAAAGGCTCTAATTTTCTGCCAAAGGCCCAAACTGGCCTTGTTTTCCAGTGTTCTCTTTACCATTATGGAACTTGATTATAAAGAATAAAAGTGAGACATCTACTAATCACCCACTTGATGAATCTGTCTTTTTGTTTTTCTAAAATTCCTTATTTTGTTGAGGTATAACTGACTCATAACATATTACTTTCAGGTGTACAATATAATGACTCAATATTTATATATATGTGACAAACTGATCACCACAGTAAATCTAGTTAATGCCTGTCATCATACATAGTTACAGGACTTTTTTCTTGTGATGAGAACCTTTTTCTTTCTTTTTTTTTTTTTTTTTTTTTTTTAAGAGAAAGGGGAAGGGAGGGAGAAAGAGAGGGAGAGAGAAATAGCAGTGTATGGTTGCCTCTCACATGGCCCTTACTGGGGACCTGGCCCGCAACCCAGGCATGTGCCCTGACTGGGAATCGAACCTGCGACACTTTGGTTCCCAGCCCGCGCTCAATCCACTGAGCCACACCAGCCAGGGCTTGTGATGAGAACTTTTAAGATCTCTCTTAGCAACTTTCAAATATGCAACACGGGATTATTAACCATAACCACCGTGCTGTGCATTACATCCTCACGACTTGTTTACTTTGAAAGTGGAAGTTTGTACCTATAGAGGCTTTCCACCCATTCTGCCTCCCCGCCTTCTCGCCCCTCTGGCAGCTACCAATCTCTTCTCTGCACCTCTGAGCTGGTTGTGGCAGTTGTGCTTTTAGATTCCACATGTAAGTGAGATAATATAGGATTTGTCTTTCTCACTCTAACTTGTTTCAGCATCGCACCCTCGAGATTTGTCTGTGTTGTTGCAAGCAGCAGAAAAATTTCCTTCTTTTTGTGGCTGAGTAGTATTCACTGTGCTTATATACCATAACTTCATGTGCACTCACCCATCGACACTTAGGTCACTTGGGTTGCTTCCACACCTTGGCTATTGTAAATAATGCTGTTATGAATCTGGGTGTGCATTTATCTTCAGGGGTTAGTGGTTTTGTCTCCTTTGTTTAAATACCCAGAAGTGGAATTTCTGGATCAATGGCAGTTCTATTTTTAATTTTTTGAGGGACCTCCACACTATTTTCTGTAGTGGTTACACTGATTTGCATCCCCACCAATAGTACACAAGTGTTCCCTTTGTTCCACATCCTCACCAGTGCTTATTACCCCTTTCCTTTTTGATAATAACTATTGTTGCTGGTGTGAGGTGATATCTCATTGTGGTTTTGATTTGCATTTTCCCAATCATTAGTGATGTGGGACATCATTTCATGTAGCTATTGGCCATTTGTGTATCTTCTTGGGAAAAATGTCTATTCAGATCCTCTGCTCATTTTTTTTTCATTCAATTATTTATTTTTCTTGCTATTGAGTTGTATGAGTTCTTTATATATTTTGGATATTAACCCACTATCAGATATATGATTTGCAAATATTTTCTCCCATTCTGTAGGTTGCCAGTGCAGCTGTATTCAGCTGAGCAGCCGACACTGTCTTCCCACTTTCCCTCCTGCTCTCCTGAGCTGCCTAAATCTTCTTTTCAGCACCTAATGTCATCACAGGAAGAAAGTTTGGTGCCTGAGGAAATATGTGACCAATTAGAAAGCCTTGAATATTCTTAATTTCTATTGTGTTCTTTTCCCTATTGTTCTCTGCCCTGGAACTGCTGCCTCCCTCAACGCATTTTGCAAAGAGCACTAAGCTAAAAATCAGGACTTCTGGGGATCATCTCTCCCACTTTCTCCCTATATCAATCCAGGTCTCAGAGTCCTCATTTGTAAAGTTGGCATAATAATATCGTAAGCAGCAAAAAATCCTAGAATGCATGGCACATGACTGCTTTAATAAATTTGAATAGGTTGGGACATACCACTGGACCCAGGGCCACGCTGTGACTTCTGTGGGCCCTCAGCACTTTTGCCTTCATGGGACTCTTTCTCCATAAAAGGAGATTAAAACTATACTTTATGACTGTGTTGTGACAATGATACCTGTCATAACATTATAAATTGAACCATTTTCCTTGACCTAAGAGTTCATTTCTTTTTCTTCTGATGTTAGAGGAAGGAACACATTTTCACGGGCCCCTAAAAGTGCTGTGGGCCCCCAACATCGTGCCTGATAGGTAAGTCAGTCCTGCTTGCGTCACGAAACCTTCGCCGGTGAGTCACACTCTGCTCTCTCCTCTCCATTCTTGATGGCTCTGTTGTCGCTCCCATCTTCTCTCTTCTCTTTCTCTCCTGCTAATTCTTTACATAGGTATAGATCGCCTCTTCCCCTTCTCTCCAACCTCTCTTAAGTTCTCCAACTCTGGCGAATCAAGGCACACTTGCCAACAGACACACAGTTCAAAGAATTCAAAGTATAGAAAGCAGTTCTGCACAAGCGGAGGACGATGCAGGTTCAGTCTAGGCTGCTGACCTCCACCACTTCCGGAGATGCTTCTAAGCGGCTCAGAACCACTTCTAAGCGAAGAGGAAAGTATACCAAAAGATTTCTGGACTCGTGCACACCAAATTTTAAGGATAGATGTTATTAGATTGTGGGCTTTGGGTGATTTTTCTTTTTCAGGTAATGTCTGTACTTCTTGCATTTTCTTATGAGCTTGATTTTTAATAGAAAGAATAAAATACTAAAATTAAATTTTCTAAGGATCAACTACTATATATTTTCCTAGAATAAGTGCTGACCTAGATTCTATCTACCTATTCCAGACCAGTTTTGGGTCTTGAAATCACACAACCCGAAATCCACACCATTAGTCCCATCGCAGGCTGGCTCTGGGCTTGACCACGTGGACTTGCTTTGGACAATGGGATGAAAGCAAACATTCTGCAAGCAGAGGTTTAAAGAACTCTGTTTCTTGAAATCGTGTTTTGGGTTGGAAATTAAGACACATCTTCCAGAAGGCTTTCCTGTTTCAGTCAACAGATCACCAAAAGAGAGAAAGAGAAGTTGTTTGCATTTTTCTTTAACACATTTTTTTATTGTCTATCACCTGAAAGTGAAAATGGAACTTCTCCGAGTGCCTAGATAATTAGAAGGGAGTTGCTAATGTGCTGAGACACAATAAGTTGAATTTTTTTCCTACTGGGTGGCCTTGCAAACACACGCACACAGTGGTTCCGCTCTAGACAACCATATGGTCCTCATTTCTATATCTATTTCTATCTGTTAACTCAAGAATTCTTCCACTGTAAGATGGCTGACAAACCTTTTGCCCCTTGTTTCTCTCTTGTATTAACCATTCAGCTTAGCTTGAAACATTTCTTGGGTGCTGTTTTTTCTTCAGTTTTCCTTACACGGGAAAAAGAGTTCACAAGGTTAAATTGCTTAGTAAAAAATTACATTGGCATCATTATTTTTTAAGGTGTTCCCCATCTCTGCATTGCCTAAATCCTTTTATTTTTGCATTTCGTTTACTTAAGGCTGTAACCTTACCGTCTCCTTTTCCACCAAGAAAGTAAAAAAAAGGATCCTGAATGATTCTAGGACATGAAGAATCAGAATCAGTAAACAATCAAGCAAACCCTGAGAGCCCCCACGGGCCTTGCATCCCACCAGACATGACAGGAAGTTGTAAGTGGTTCCTGGCAAAACCAAGGAGTCTGCCTGCTGCCTGGGTGCCAGCAAGTCCTCCAGTCTCGGCGGGCGGGGCCCTGGGGAACCGGGAGACACAAGCCCAGGCTGGGAGGGCAGCTGTTCCTCGGCTCCGGCCAACTGTTGCCATGTGGGAATGTAGGTCCAGTCTCGCCAGCTCAGCTTGTTTTTCACAAAAAAGTTAGAAATCAAGATTTTTTGCATGAAATCTCTCCACTTAAAAACTTGTCAACTAATTCAAATTTTTTAAAAAACGCTATGTGAGCCAGCAAATGTGCAGGCCAAATCAAGTAAGTGTGCAGTCCTGAACTGGCCTGGGGCCTGCCGATCCGGACATCCTGCCTCACAGTGTGAACTCCCTCCGAATCTTAACATGCCTGCCTCTCCAGATGACTCGGTCACAATTATAACCATCTATGTACATTTTATGGGGAAAAACCTCAAAAAAGGTTGCTTGTCTACAGATTCTAAACAATAAAACCTGCCACTCTAATCACTTAGCACAACAGGACTAAGTAACTTCTTGGCAGAATTTTTTGCTTCTAAATAATTGTTTTGCTATCATAGAGATTCATCCTAAATTATGTATGTAGCCATTTTTAACATATTTTCTAAAGTCAAATCTATATCAGTATTCCCTCCAAACACACACACACACACACACATAAAATACTATTCTGTAACAAAAATGACCACTCCAGAAGATTATTTTGGGTCCCTACCAGATTATTATTGCTGGAAATAACAGACGATTGGCCAGGATCCTGGCCATTTAGAACCCTCATCCACTGCTGGTGGGAATGTAAAATGGTGCAGCCACTGTGAAAACTGTATGATGGCTCCCTCCAAAATTAAAAAGAGTGCTCTGGCTGGTGTGGCTCAGTGGACTGAGTGCCAACCTGTGAACCAAAAAGTCACTGGTTCGATTCCCAGTCAGGGCACATGCCTGTCTTGCCGTCCAGGTCTCCAGGTAGGAAGTGTGAGAGGCAGCCCAAATCTGCAGGGTAGGCCATTCAGCGGGAGGCCCAGGGAAGAGCCAATGTTGCAGTTTAAGTCTGATGATTATCTGATGACATAATTCCCTCTTAGTTGGGAGAAGTCAATCTTTTATTCTATCCAGGCCATCAACTGATTGGATGAGGCCCACCCACACTGTGGAGGACAGTCTGCTTTACTCAAAATCTACACATTTAAATGTAAATCTCATCCAAAAACACCCTCACAATAAACATCCAGAATAATGTTTGACTAATTATGCTGATACTCTGGCCTGGCTAAGTTGACATACAAAATTAACTACCACAATGCATATGGAGTCCCAGTTTTATAAGACAAAAGGTTCTGAAGATTGGTTGTAAATCAGTCCATGTGAATATACTTAGTAACACTACTGAACTTTACACTGAAAGTGGTTAAGGTGGTACATTGTATGGTATGTGTATTTTACCACGATTTTTAAAGAGTACATTAAATCTTTTTCTTAGACCTGCAGCACCAGCAGAATGGCAAAGTGTCAACAATGTTATACCCCCAGGAAGCCCTACAGTCACCCACACCAACCATGGCATGACCCACAGCACAGGAAAGCCCATTTGGGCACAGCCCTAAAGGCCAACCCCTTTTGATGCACTTCACATGCAAATTGAATTTTGCTAGAAAAAGTGAGGGTTGAAGCCCAACAGCCAAATTCTCCCATCAGGAAGTGTGTCGGGATTCAGCTGATCAAAAACACCACGAAACACAGCTTTCCTGCCCCAAGATGGTTGCTCAAATCGTATCATGGTGAACGATGAAGTTCTGGCGGCTGGATTTGGTAACAAAGGTCCTAGTATTGGTGATATCCCCAGAGTCCACTTTGAGGGTGGCAGAGCAACCAAGATCTCTCTCCTGGCCTTATGTAAGGGCAAGAAGAAAAGATCAAAATCATAAGTTTTGATGGTGAAAACATGGTAACAATAAACTTTCATATGCCCCTCCTAAGTATCTTAGAGAAATTTCCTAACATTAAATACCAGAAGAAATCTCTCCAAGCAACATTAGGGTACAAACTGGATTATATCTTAATTTTAGGGTTTTGCAAATGATCCAAAAAATGTTTTTCATATAGAAAGTTTCTATAAAAATGGAGAAAGAAATTATTAGATCTCTAAAAGCTATTTCTTTTTTTTAATTTTATTTTCAATTGCAGTTTACATTCAACATCACTTTGTAGTAGTTTCAGGTGGACAGCATAGTGATCAGAATCAAAAAAGCTATTTCTGCCCGGCTGGTGTAGCTCAGTCAATTGAGTGCGGGCTGGGAACCAAGGGGTCCCGGTTCAATTCCCAGTCGGGGCACATGCCTGGGTTGCAGGCCAGGTCCCCAGTGAGGGCCATGTGAGAGGCAACCATACATTGTTCTTTCTCCCTTCCTTCTCCTCTCTCTGAAAATAAATAAATAAAAAAATCTTTAAAAAAAATTAAAAAAAAAAAGCTATTTCTGTGGGCAGTTAAGATGACATAACTGATGTATATCATTTCCTGGGAATATAATTTTCCTCAGGGACAGAGTATAGAGAGTTAGAGAAATAGGAGCTAATATGTTCCTTTGATTGTTTCTCTCAAATAACACATTTTTCCACTGAAGTGTTGGTAATAGCTAAATAGCAGTTAATTCATAGCAAATCATGACCAATGACTATAATTTTAGTATTTTGGTGAACATTACCATGTACTTCAGAGGTAGAATTTGATCCATAACCAAATCCATGCTTCCAATGCTTTTCAAATAGATTTTCTGGAATTTTGCATTTCTCCTTAAGGGTTCTTCATGAGGTAAGTGAGGCATCATTAAATGACTATTATGTTAATTTTAACTTGAGACTCGGATCACGTATTCGAGTTTCTGTATGCTAGAGAATGCCTTTCTAAACCTCAGACTTAACGGCTGTGACAAGGGGCATCCCTTGACTGGCCCCACTAGGACTCAGCCCTTAGTGTATCCTTCCAACAAGGTCACATGAGGACAACAGCTTACAACAAGGTCACATGTTCTCATCCTAATGCTGAGGTTCAAGGTAAGATCATGGGAGTAAAATAATTACCAATTATAATTTAAAAAGCAATATAAATCCTTATTACTCTAAATTCCATAGGAAAGATCACTTTAGTGTTTTGTATTTTATTAACAGTTTCTGTAATGACTTCTCCCCATGAAGTTAGAGATTTAAATAAAGGATAATTATTGCTGAGGCAAGAAGTGAGCATTTCTGCTGGTACAGCCACTATGGAAAACAGTAAGGAGGCTTCTCAAAAAATTAAGAATAGAGTTACCATATGACCCAGTAACTCCTCTTCTGGGTACCTGGAAGACTTGAAAACATTTCCTCACAAAGATATATGCACCGCGATATTCATGGCAGCATTATTCACAGTGGCCAAGACACGGGAACAACCGAAGTGTCTTTTGATAGATGATTTGATAGAGAAGAGGTGATACATATATACTGGCGATTTTCAACCTTTCTCATCCCATGTACACATAAATTAATTACTAAAATTCTGTGGCACACCAAAAAAAAGTATTTTTTGACAATCTGACAAAAAATAGGTATGATTTTGATGCATTCGCACTGGACAGCTATTGTTGCATTGGCTGTTGTCATTTTTTTATTGGACAGTCTCAGGGAAAAGAGGTCAGTGCCGCTGACCTAATAGTCAGGTATTGCATGTTTTAAAAATTCTTGCTGCACACTAGTTGAAAATCATTGATATAAACTGTGGAATGCTATTCATTTGCAAAAATATGGACAGATCTTGAGAATATCATGTTAAACAAAATAAATCAGACAGAAAAAGTTAAGAACCATATGATTTCACTCATATGTGGGATATAAAACTGAAAGCAATAAATGAACAAACAAGAAAAACAAGCTCATAGACACTGCAACAGAATGGTGGTGACCCCTACCCGCCGACCACACACACGGAAGGCAAGGGACCCAGCCACACTAAAATGAAAGAGCCCATTTGGCCACACTAAGTTCTTCTGGCCTGCCCCTCCACGCAGTCATCATAGCTGGCCTCTGTCATAGGGATCCATAGTCACTGCCAGCAGACAACACATATTCAAATATACAATCAGCCAGTGTAGATCTTTTCTATAAACATAAACAGATCATTGAAAACTGCCAAACACTGGAATGAAACCACATTGTTTCATTTTGCTATGTTACTTCATTTTATTAGCTTAACCTCTGACAAAATAGTTAATACAAGAAATGGAGACACTTTTAAAAGCATATGATTATTATCATAACAGAAATTAAGAGAATATTGCACCCCTTAAAACAGAATAGGCTACTATGAAAAAGAATCAATTACAGTTCTTAGAAATTAAAAATGTGATTGCCTAAATTTAAAACATTTCAACTTTTTAACATTAAAAATAAGATTTTTGCCCTGGTTGGTATGGCTCAGTGAATTGAATGCTGGCCTACCAGCTGAAAGGTCACAGGTTTGACTCCTAGTCAGGGCACATGCTTGGATTGTGGGCCAGGGCCCCAGTTGGGGTGTGCAAGAGGCAACTGATTGATGTATCTCTCCCACATCAATGTTCCTCTCCCTTGCTTTCTTCCTCCCTCTCTCAAAAAATAATAAAATCTTTAAAAGTAAAAAAAGATTTTTCCATAACCACTGAAGATTTTGAACATCTTTTCATGTTTCTTGACCATTTCTAGCTCCATTTCTGTGAATTACTTGTTTATATTTTTTGCCCATGTTTTTCCTCTTGGGTCATGTGTAATTTTTCATATTGATTTGTGAGTGTTCTTTGTGCATCTGGTATACTGATATGTTGCTTGGTGTGTATGGGGCAGATATTTTCTCTCAGCCCATCACTTGCCTTTTAACTGTTTAAGCATCTTTCAACATTCAGAATTTAAAAATGTTATAGTCATCTGTAATTCTTTTTCTAAAAGCTTGTGGGCTTTAATTTTGCTTAGAGTTGTCTTTTCCAACCTTAGCATAATTAAATAACTTCTTTGGGCATAAATATAAGTATTAAAACCATCTAATCTCTCTAAACATTTTACAGTTTTCTAACCTGAAACATGGAAATAATATCTTCCTCACAGGGATGACCGGGAAACTAAAGACTCAAAACCTCTAGCTATAGAATACTGTGGGGGTCTCAAAGGTGGGATAAACTCCCAGTCTCACAGGAGAGTTCGTTGGAAAGTGGGGCTACAGCAGAGTGAGCAAGTGGCACCGTTCCCTCTCTGAACCCTCCCCCACAGACAGCACCACAATGCAGCAAAGAGGGTTGCCCTGACCTGGTGAACACCTAAGGCCCCGCCCCCTTATGACATAACAGGTGTACAGAGACAAAGAAATATAGCCCAAATGAAAGAACAGATAAGACTCCAGAAAAAGAGCTAAGCAACGAGAAAATAGACAACCTGTCTGATTCAGAGTTCAAAACACTAGTAATCAGGATGCTCACAGAATTGATTGAGCTCTGTCACAAGATGAAGGAAGAAGTGAAGGCCACCCAAAGTGAAATATAGCAATATATACAGAGAACCAACAATGAAGGGAAGGAAACTGGGACTCAAATCAACAATTTGGAACAAAAGGAAGAAATAAACATCCAAACAGAACAGAAAGAAGAAGCAAGAATTCTAAAAACCGAGGAGAGGCTTAGGAATCTCTGGGACAACTTTAAGCATTCCAATATCCAAATCATAGGGCAGCCAGAAGGAGAAGAGGAAGAGCAAGAATTTGAAAACTTATTTGAACAAATAATGAAAGAAATTTTCCCTAATCTGGCAAAGGAAATAAACTTCCAGGAAGTCCAGGGAGCTCAGAGAGTCCCAAAGAAACTGGATCCAAGGAGCAACACACTAAGGCGCATCATAATTAAGTTACCCAAGATTAAAGATAAAAAGAGAATCTTAAAAGCAGCAAGAGGAAAGAAGCAAGAAAAAATTACCTACAAAGGAGTGCCCATCAGACTATCAGCTGATTTCTCAAAAGAAATGAAGGAGCTGGAAAGAAGTATTCAAAGTCATGAAAGGCAAGGACCTACATCCAAGATTACTGTATCCAGCAAAGCTATCATTTAGAATGGAAGTGAAGATAAAGTACTTCCTAGATAAGGTCAAGTTAAAGGAGTTCATCATCACCAAACCCTCATTATATGAAATGTTAAAGGGACTTATCTAAGAAAAAGAAGATCAAAAACTATGAACAAAAAAATGACAACAAACTCACAACTATCAACAACTGAACCTAAAAAATGAAAACAACAACTAAGGAAACAACTAGAACAGGAACAGAATCACAGAAAGGGAGATCACATGCAGGGTTATCAGTGTGTGTTGGGGGGAACAATGGGGAACAAAAGGTACAGGGAATAAGAAGTAAAATTGATAGGCATAAAATAGCGGGAGGTTAAGAATAGTATAGGAAATAGAGAAGCCAAAGGACTTATATGTACAACCCATGGATATTAACTAAGGGAGGTAATGCTGGAGGGTGGGGGTGAAGGACAGAGAGGGGATAAAGGAGAGAAAAAAATTGGGACAACTATAATAGCATGATCAATAACCTATACTTTAAAAAATTTACCATTAAGTATGATGTCTAATATGAAAGAAATATACTAAATAAATTTTTAACATTAAAAATAAGACTTGTAGGTAGACTTTTAAAATTATTTTATGCAAATCTGTAAAAATATAAATACAATATATATTTTAAAAAAAAAGAAAATGGAGAGCAATGAGGTAACAGGCACTGGCCAAGATCAAATACACACAATAATACGACCTGCAAGTCATTGATTCAGAGGAGCCCGACTAAATAGCCTCTCTTAGCGTCCACTGTGGACTAGAGAGTAGACTTCCCTTTTCCATGACTTTATGCTAAACAAACACACAGACACCTTGAAAATAGCTTACTCATCCGCCTGTTGGGTGAGGATGGTTGTTTGTGTGTTTGGTATTTGACTTTGTCGTTCCCTCCTTTTCCACCTTCTGCTTGACCTGCCATAGGGTATCTATGGCTTTGCTTTCCCCTCTCCTCACCTTGTCATTTTCACCCCGGCCCTTCCTTTGAATCTGTCAGTCCACATGTCATGTCCCTAAAGCCTGGGACACTGAAGGACGTGTCACCAATGAAGGATCCAGGATTGCCCGACTCCACAGGAGGGAGGAACACTTTTGACTCTTCCCCGTGCCCTGATTCCTAAGTGTCTCATCCCATTCCTTTCACGTAGGTCATGGCAACAACCCCCTAGCCTCTCAGCCTTGCTATCTGCCTCTGCTTCCCTCCTACACCTACGCTTCCTTCTGTGGCCTTAATGATATTTCTAAAACAAAATCTGATCCTGTCACTTTTTACTGAAAACCCTTCAGTGCTCTGCCACTCAATGGCTGTTTGGCACTAGAAAAATGTTTACCTTCACTGGGTCATTTTCTCCTTTGGAAGACTAGGCATCATAATGGTGAGCCATTGCTTTTAATATAAAATTAGCCTGAGCAATAAAAATCCCTCCAGCTCCATCCCTGGCCATTCCTTGTCTTACAGGGTTTTTTTTTTTTGTCCAGTCATCCCAGGTCCCTTTCCATTCCTAGAACACAGCACACACACTCTTACCGTGTAATTTCACCCACACTGTTCTTTCTGTTTGAAGAAGACTCTTCTCCCTGCTCCCAGGACCCTTCTATCCACCTTTATTGACAAGTTCTTCTTCTTTTTTTTTTTTAAGATTTTATTTATTTATTTTTAGACAGAAGGGAATGGAGGGAGAAAGAGATGGGGAGAAACATCAATGTGTGGTTGCATCTCACATGGCCCCCCTGGGGACCTGGCCTGCAACCCAAGGTTCAGCTTCCTGCTGAACTAAATTTCTGACATATAATATGTTCTGAATAAATATTTATTGAATGAATCATTACCAAATATTGTGTATACACTATCTCATTTTATGCTCACAAAATTCCTGTAAGGTTGATATCATTATTCCCATCACTGTGGATGTGAAAACCAAGGCTCAGAAAGGTTGAACTACGTGTCCACATTTATACAGTTGTAAGTGGCAGAACTGGTATCCGAATTCAGGTCTGTCTGACTCTAAAGACTAAATTAAGAGTAAAACAGAAGTTTGGGAAGTAGTAATAAAATCAAATCTGAAATATAAAGCTCTCAAGAATAAGACCTTCTCACGCACAGTCTGCGTGGGTTTTCAGAAGCAGCACAAAACCCTTCAAGCCTGGCTTTTTCACCAACTCCCAGAGAGAGAGGCTGAGTGCCCACACAGCAGTGGGTTCTCCAGGCCAACGAAGAGATGTGGCAACATGCCAGACAACCTCCCCAAGGATCGCTCTCGTCCCACTGTGTCTCTGGCATGAGAAATTAGGAGAATTAGAAAGTCCTTTTCAGACTATTAGATCTCCGTCTTTCTATGCCTTAAAGTGCAGCCCCAAGATATTTTTTAAATGTTTTTTTTAAAAAGCTTTCATTCTACAAGTTCACAAAAAATTCATAGTATTAGAGTAAAAACAATTTAAATATAAAAGAAATGCCACTTAAGCGTCCATTTCTAAGTATGAGGCCAGTCTAAGTTATTGTCATAGCACATTAAAATACATTATTGCGGTGTGCTATACATGATCACAGAGCATAGGTACAGAAATAAAATCATGGAACAAACACAGAACTTTATCTTTTCCAAAGATTTTAGTGCCGTATTCTCTACTCTCCCTAAGGAAATGCTTCACATGGAGTCACAAGCGTGTGGTGCTGTTGAGTTTGCTGGTAGCTTTTTCAAGTGGTTTGTTAATGGTATTTTTCTAATAATTCTATAATGGTTTGTCCTCAGACAATGCTGACTTCAAATAGGGAAGAAGGTAACTTCCTCTAAAGATGCATGTAATGATGGATAGAGGGCTAGAGAGATGGTTAGGAGCAACAATTAGTTGGGTAGTAATGATGGAATGGTTTGATCGCAAGGAAGGGGAGTGAGGCACTCAAAACGTAATGGAGAGATAGATTGTAAAGGGAAAAAGCAGATGGAGAACAATGGACAGAATATATTACAATTTGTGGTATGTGTGTGAGATAAATGTCTTTGGAAGGAGGCACAAGAAACTGTAAGAATAAGTGCCTCTGAGAAACAGGATTGGAAGCCCTGGGTTGAAGGGAAAGGTCAAGGGTGAAGAGTGGACTGTTTTCCTAAATATGTGTGTGTGTGTGTTCTAACCATATATATCTATTTTCATTTCAAAATGAAATGAGAATGTGAGGTTGCACAGCAATGCATGGCTCAGGTCTGGGTCACAGTCAAGCTCAGCCAAGCTACCTGGGGTGCAGTCTCTCAGAAACAGATTAGAATAGATACACAACTCTCTGAAAATTAAACAGCTTCACTGTGCCCCACCTGGAGGGATCCTGCTGGTCAACAGAAGAGCCAAGGAAAGAATGATGGGAAAACTGAAAGAGAGATGAGCATTATGGAGTCAAAGGAAGTGAGAGATGAAGTCAAGAATGTATCCCCCCTCAGAGGCCAGCTACCAGGATCAGGGTAAGTCTTGGTCTCTGGCCTTCCCTGAGCAGCGGTAGAAGCCATTTCAGACCATCATAGTGAGGCAGCACCTTTCCTTCTCTCTCCCTGCTCTGATAGCAGGTCTCTGATGATCATTTGGCTTCCCAGGTATCTTGTCCACAGAGAGCGTATGTTCCAGTCCACAGAGGAAGGGCAGAGTGAGGGCTGGTTCCAGTCCACCTCATGGTTATATTTGCTACTATATTTAAACAAATAACAATTTGTATACAGACATGATAATAGTTTTGAAAGAGTTTTTGTTTCCTAGTATTTTCTTCACTCTATCAAGTCAGCTAAACCATTAGGATTTATTAGCTCAAGGAAGATAGGCAGTAGCGCAAAACAGGGGGAACATGGAAAATTCAGCTTTGTGTTTCAAAAACTAGCCCCTTAGAATTATTTTTTAAGTCATCATGACAACGTTTGAGAACAGTAAGAACAGGCCTTCCCTCTCCACCTTCCCTACCAACTAAAAAAGGATCCTCTACATCTGGTAAAAGGAAAGAATTAAAGTGATGAGAATGTGATACCAGTGTGACCCTGAGAAAGGGAGCCTGTGCCCTGCTCTGCAGTGAGCACGGACCCACACCTCCAGACGGTGTTATGGAACCTGATAGTGACCGAGAGCGGCACCCCAGCACCTGGGTGGAATCCCGGGGAGATAGCCTAATCCCAGAGAAGAAACATTTCTGTGGTCTCTGCAGGCAGACCAACATCTAACCTGCAAGCAGTTTTGGTGGGGCAGCAATGGAAAGAGCCTCATGCACCCAAGGGAGGCAAAGAAATAGTTGAGGAGAACTGGCTAGATTTGAAGCATTGCACAGATGGGAACAAACGAGGTCTCTGTGACAACTTGCATGGACCAATTTTGGAGGAATAAATTGACCCTCGACCCCCCAGTGAAGACCAGCACTACCACCACCACAATGATTGGAATCATATCATCCATATAACTGCATAAATTTATGTAAATCTTATAAAGTCAGAACTCTGCTATACCCCCGTGTAAGGGAAAAGGCAGGAATCCCGACTGGCAGAGATTATGTTTCTGCCATCTTGATGGAATGGCGACCTAGATGCATATGTGTATTTAGCTGAGTTACGTGAGAGCAAAAGTTGACATATTTCTTGTGCACCTGAATCTGTGACCTTAGATTCATACCCACAATACATATTATACACTTCAGCTTCCTGTGAGTTGGAGAAGTAATCCAGATCTGCTTCCATGCTGTGTGCCTTTGGAATGTTAATTTCTCCATCAGCCAAACAAGGATTTTAATGTCCACTGTGCGGGGTTAATATGAGGCTTCAATGTGATCATGCATCTAAGCTGCCAGGCCCCATGCAGATGTTCTAGAAATACTATTTTTCTCATGCCAATATCAACACTTTGGTCGACATTCATCAAATATTGTAATTTCCAAGTGTACAACTGGTTAGACATTAATTATACTTCAGGTTGACGGCTTCATGATGGCATCTCAGCATCTAAATCTCATCAGTAAAATGCCCTCACATCCCTCGGATAACTTCTGGGAAGAGTTTCTATGGCCGGTTAGTCCCACCCACAGTTATGTAGTTTCCAGTAAGCTTCAGTCAAAGAAAGTGTCCCCTCCCTGACCTGAGCATGCTGTCATTTCCCAGTCCTTTTGCCACAGTCGTCTTGGAGGCCATCTTTTGGCATTCTAACTTTCTGTCCCTTACACATGAGCGAAGCCATGACTTGCTGGTTCCGGGTCCAGGAAGCCATGTGCTGCAATGTTGCAGGATCTCTCCCTGTAGCCAGATAAGGAAAAAGAGGGGGCACCGGTGCAGGCCCTGCAGGTACAGTATCTCACTCAATCCTTCCAGTTATCAGCGTTTCGTTGACAAACACTAAGAGCGCCTAAGTGATTTCGCTGGCACCCAAGAACTGGTACGTGACAGAGCAAAACTCGAAGCTAAATCCGGAGGCTAAGCTAAATCTGGAGGGCTCCAAAGCTCATGTTCTTCCCACCACATAACCACCCGAGGAGGAAAGGAAGTGAAGGGCAAGTATGATTTGTACCAAAATGATGGTTGATTGAAGTACATGGCCAGTAATTAGAGGTATTTGCAGTTGTCACCAAAATACACACATGTGTTTAGATAGGAGCATGCAAACTCAGAGAGAGAGAGAGAATTTAACATCTTTCATCAGGCTACAGTCATAACCCGGGTTGACATGTAGCTCTATAGTAGTAACAATAATGATAACAGTGTTTTGTGTACACCTAGTACTCAGCTTTCCTAAGTACTTTCACATGTATATGATTTGTCTTACAACATTCCTGGCAAGACATGCAAGGAAGGCATCATTATTTCCATTCTTATGAAAAGGAAAAGAGCCACAGACTTGTTCCACATCCCCTAGCAGTCTCAGAAACACAGAGCTAGTCTCAAAGGATGTTTGAAGTGTGTGTGGGCACTCTGGGTGTGGCTGGAGATATGCAGAGGTGTGACTTTTTCTTCCCTGGTAAAGCAGAGAAAGAGGTCTACAGTTAGGGCCTCAGCAGGAAACGGATGAGGTGGTCAAACTGGATGATTTGAGGAGATGTCAATGAAGGGAATGTTTGCAAAAGGATGCTCAGTGTCAAGAAACCACAAGACCTAGTGCCGTTCTCTAATTTGCAGTGGTGGGGAACCATTCCCGCCCATAGGACTGAAGGGACTGAAGGGCAAGAGGAGCGTGTGCTCATTAGCACAGGGAGAGAAAGTCTGTACAGAGAGATCCCCTGACAGGAGCTCAGGACTTTGGCCAAGGGACACAGCCAGCCTGCAGTGACTGCCGCAAGGAAGGGTCCAGGGAAGTAACTACCTTGATTTTACTCCAGTGGTTCCTTTCCTCTGATTGCCTGTCGGTGCTTCCTGTTGGCCAAATCCTTCTGGAAATCAGAGGCAAAGACACCCATTATTGTGGTCAGTTCAGCCTTATGAGGCATAGGATAGGGAACGAAGGAGTAGCATAGATCTGGAGGAACAAACGAAAGATAACCTGCATGTGAGGTTTTCTACCAAGAGTCAGAGGCCACACAAGAACACTATATTAGTACGACTTCAGTTCACTTGAAATGATTAAACAATAAATAGGAGTTATTAGACAGGTGCCGTCAAATCAGGAGGCTGGCTCCCTGTGAGGGTGTGAGATCTGCCCTCCTCACTGTGCCAACTCTGTACTTCGGTTGCCTTGCCACATGGTAGCAAAAATGGCTGAGGTATTTTCTGGTGTTGCATCTGCACACCCCAGTGAGTAAAGAGAGGGACCATGTTTCAGCATTCACAGTGTAACTCCTGAGACTCACTTTGATGGGATTCTCTTGGGTTATATATTCAATTGTAAACCAAACATTATGGCTAGAATAGGGCATGCACCAATTGGCTTAGCTAAGGTCCCATGTTTCGCCCTTAGATAAAGGAATAGAATGGCTTTCCATAAATCCCATAGATTCTGGAACAGAAATAGGAGCTTTTGTGGGATGGTTGAGGAGGCCATCAAGAAGTACTTGTTCAAACAGAAGTACAGACCTGCCAGCGTTCGGAAAGGGAGGAGATGTGAGATTAAGGAGTGTTTCAGTCCAAAGTGTAACCAAACGACAGAAGCCTAATGTGGACTAAATGGACAGGGCACTGTTTACGTTACTCAGTGAAGCAACAAATGGGTCAGCCATCAAAGGTTGGTATAGTAGCTTAATGATGCCCTTTGGAACTTGGATTCTCATGATTATTACCTCATGGTCAAGTGATGTCTGGTGCACTTCCAGGCTTCCATCCAAGTTCAAGGCAGGAAAAAGGAAGAGGGGCGAATAACGGTCTCAAGGGAAAAGTGTTTGCTGAGAGAGCTATTGCTTTTCTATTTGCAAAGGGAAAATTTTTACTTCATGACCCAGAACTATGCTATGTGGCCACCTCTTAGCCACAATGGAGGCTGGGAAGTAGGGAATTTTGTTTTCTAGTTCAAGTTGTAGATGAAGATAAGGGAGAGGGGGATTGGGAATTGTTTTGGAGAGCTCATCCCTGGTCTCTGCCACAGGAATGAATGCCTAACAGCACTGAAGACCCAGTGGAGGCTGGAAATCATAAATCTGTGGTGGAGCCAATCAGCAGAGACTCACCCACTTGACAATAATACTGGTTAGCTGGGAAAAAAATGATAGTTTATACTAAATTTCACTGATTTTGCTAACTCCAGAGAACTACAGGCCAAATTTTCCTAGCGAAGAGGGCAGTGAAGCCAACCACATAGACAATTCAGGAAAATTGCTGGAACAATGCTGCTATCTCGTTTCCAGAAAAATGAAGAGCCTTTCTGAATAAATTTGTGAACCAAAGCCCAGAGTCTGTAACATATACCAACACTAATACTGGTGGTTTTTTCCAGAGAAGTTTATTCACCTAGGAAGGGCCTTTTCACCTAATTTTTTGTTTGTTTGTTTATATACTTGGAAGTTTTTTGTTTGCTTATTTTTTTTCAGTTACAGTTTACATTCAATATATTTTGCATTAGTTTCAGGTGTACAGCACAGTGGTTAGACAATCACATACTTTACAAAGAGTTTCCCCTGATATTTCCAGTACCAGCTTAGCTTCATTCCTAGTTATCACAGTATTACTGACTGCATTCCCTGTGCTGTGCTTTACATCCCCGTCACTGTTCTGTGACCACCAATCTGTACTTCTCAATCCCTTCACCTATTTCACCCAGTCCCCCAGCACCACTTCCCTCTGGCACCCATCAGTCTGTTCTCTATATGAGTCTGTTTCTGTTTTGTTTGTTTGTTTATATTGTTCTTTAGATTCCACATATAAGTGAACTAAGTCAGCTAGAGAAAGGCAAATTCCATCTAGTTTTAAAGACTACTCATAAAGTTTTTGTGCGTCTCTAGATAAATCCAAAAAAATAATTTATACTCTGTTAAGTCAGGCCTTTAAAAGGATTCCCTTAGTGTGCAGCTTCTAACATTTGGTATTATCATGAAGACACCAATATTTTTTTTCTTATATAAGCATCTAGAACAGGGCCATGTCCAAATGCACATTTAATTAAATACAACTTAATAAGTTTTGTGTATATAAATGTATGATCCAAATATAGCATTGCTCTGATTTTAGGACCCAGAGTGACACATCTGAAAAGCTTACAAATTCAATTCCAAGAGCCTTGAAGAAAAATATAGATCTTTGCAGGTGTTCTCCAGGAGCAGCTAAGAGAGTTTACTTTCACATAGCACACCACAATCACATGGCAGCTGCTATCCTCACAATTTTCTTCCTGTCTCCTATTCCAGAAGAGACATCCCTGTCCTTCCTTCTTTATGTAGCACTGTTCACCCCTTTTTCTAGTTTCCCACAGGTTCAAGCTTGGCACATTTTTCCACCAATACATCAGAGGTCTCATCCATCTTCTCAAGCAAGAAAGGATCTTCTTTCTTTCTTTTTTTTTTTAAGATTTTATTTATTTATTTTTAGAGAGAGGGAAAGGGAGGGAGACAGAGAGGGAGAGAAACAGCAATGTATGGTTGCTCCCCACGTGGCCCTCACGGGGACCCGGCCCGCAACCCAGGCGTGTGCCCCGACTGGGAATCGAACCGGGACCCTTTGGTTCCCAGCCTGCACTCAATCCACTGAGCTACACCAGCCAGGCAGGATCTTCTTTCTTAAAAGAGTAGGGAGAAAGACTGACAAAGGTCAGATCACAGCAACACCAAACTCTAGGCAAGTGCTTAATATAGCTTCCTAGAAAGTGCCTGCAACTTTCCACCTTTAATAAAGGGTAGAAGTACTGAAGCAAAACATAATAATTTGTTTTCACATGGCACCACAGGGCAACAATAACAAACACCACAGATTTCACAATCTGCAATGTAAAATAGGAGAGGGAAAGAGAAAAAGGAAGACAATGACTGAAAAGATATGAAGCAAGAGCAACAGTTACATTTTCATTAGCCAACTGTGTGGAACTGGAAGGGGACTGCTGGAAGTGGGAATTTTAAACTCTTGAAATAAAAAGAGTAATGGAGCCCTGGCTGGTGTGACTTAGTGTATTGAACGCTGGCCTGGGAACCAAAGGGTCACTGGTTTGATTCCCAGTCAGGGTACACGCCTGGGTTGCAGGCCAGGCCCCCAGTAGGGGATGCATGAGAGACAACCACACATTGATGTTTCTTTCCCTCTCTTTCTCCCTCTCTTCCCCTCTGTCTAAAAATAAATAAATAAAATCTTTAAAAAGAATGGAATGGCTTCCACTGTAAATGTACAAGAAAAATTATGTTTCATATAGCATATGAACTAAGAAATTACTTTGTGGTTTGTGGGTATCCTTAGATATATTAATCACCAACAAGTAAAATAAAATATTTTCTAGATAAAAACAAAGAAATTATTAGCACAATTGTTAAGCTAACCAACAATTCCATTAATGACTGCTTTCAATCTTTATGATGCTTATTAATAGCCATAAGTAACAAATACTTTTATTCTAGGTTGGGCTCTTCAGTTTACAAGCCATGTGATTTTGGTCATTTAGCTTTTTTCCATTTCTACCTCTATTAGACTAAGAAGATAACCTTTGCCCTACATCTATTTCTCCAGGTGCAGTGAGGGGCAATGTAGGTAAAGTTTATGCCAGCATTTCGAGGACTGTGAAGTACCATTAAACCCAGAGAACTATTATTACTAATAATAGTGGTAGATATTATTTACTATCCACAAGCATCTAGCAAGACAATGCTGGGTGCATTGCATACATAATAAAATGTTCAGTGCTGACTCTCGAATATTTATCTTTGCTATCACTTTCTAGGACAGTATAATCCGCTCCCTGGAATTTTAATTAGTAGATAATAATGACAGCTACCATTTTGTGAGCACTTACAAGGCACTGGTCTAAACACTCGAAATACTTTATACCATTTAATGCTCACAAGAACCTGATGAGGGAGGGTAGTGTTATCATCATCTGTATTTCACAGGAGAGAAAACTGAGACTCAAGAATTGAAATAGCTCACTCAATCCCAGTTGAACTTGGAATGGATTCCAGGTGATAGAATTGACATGCTATGACATTTCCTTGCAGTTAGAACAATGAGGTGCATATGTACTTCGGCAACAAATATGTGTTGGCTCACTGAATGAACATCTGTAGCTCCCTATGTTTTATGTAGTTAGAACATAATCAGATTCCTATGGCATTGTCTAAATTGTCCATTATTGGCATTGTCCATTATTGTCTAAATGAAGAGGAGAGGAAACTTTCTCACTCTTCTAATAACTGTCATAATCAATAATTGAACTTTTAACTGTACACCTGAAACCTGTGTCACCCCAGCACATTCAATAAAAAGAAAAAAAGAAATGAGCTTTCAAGAGTATACTTTCCCAGATAGACACTTCTCTTAAAAGACTAAATTATAAACTTGTAATTAATTTTGATGAAAATTTTGTAAAATATTCCAAAAACTAACTTCTGAGGGTTGGTGAACCGGAAGTGGTTATTTGACCCCTCACTCCCAAGAACTAAGTTGGGTCTGCCTTCAAAAGGACCCTTTCTACTTTCTATTTGCTTCTCACTGTACATGCAACTGTGACGTATCTCCACCACTTTCTTTTTCTCTCTCTGTTCCTGTTTCCTCAGAACTTAACCATTTCCTCTTTTCTTTTGACTTTGTCATTTGAAAATCTGCCTTTTTATAGACAGAATCCCTTTATTCGTCTACTAAAGTAAAACTCCCCGTGAGTTGAACGTGCACCTGGCCCAATGTTTGTCTTTCCACTCGCCCACTGCGTTGCCCTTTGACCAGGATCCATCCTGTCGACAACAAGGCTTTTTTATGGGACCTAACTCGTAGCTAGATCAAAGTGGGCCACCAGCCCTTCCGGCAACCCTTCCATATTTTCTTTTATGTTTTAAAGAATATATATTTTTTGCCCTGGCTGGTGTAGCTCAGTGGATTGAGCGTGGGCTGGGAACCAGAGGGTCCCGGTTCGATTCCCCATCAGGGCACATGCCTGGGTTGCGGGCCGGGTCCCCAGTGAGGGCCATGTGAGAAGCAACCATACATTGCTGTTTCTCTCTCTCTCTGTCTCCCTCCCTTTCCCTCTCTCTAAAAATAAATACATAAAATCTTAAAAAATATATATATATATTAAGAATTTATGTATTTATTTTTAGAGAGAGGGGAAAGGAGGGAGAAAGAGAGGGAGAGAAACATCGATGTGTGGTTGTCTCTTGCAAGACCCCAACTGGGGACCTGGCCTGCAACCCAGGCATGTGTCCAGACTGATAATTGAACCAGTGACCTTTTGGTTCGCAGGCCAGCACTCAATCCACTGAGCCACACCAGCCAGGGCCCATATTTTATTCATTTACCTCCCCACTCTCTAAAAAGACTGTCACACCTTGTACTTTCTCCTCAAACGTCCCACACCTCCTCCATCTCAGCTCATGATCTCACCTCGGATTTTACTGAGAACAGAGGAGCAGTACGAAGAGACCTGCCTGATCTCCCACCACCAAATACAGTGCACACCATGTCCACACTCATGTCTTCTCTCTGTGCTGTGTTCTGGGCTAGTCTTTTCTTAGAGTCTTGTAAATCACTAATTCTCTCTTCAACTGTATTAGAATTCGAATCTTCTAATACAGACCCACTCCAATGACTTTTTCATTTACAAATTTTTGATCATCTCTTGTGTTTCGTTTGTGCTTATTTTTATTCCACAATTTCTTGTTCTTTTTAGTAAGAGTTATGCCTTTATCTCTTTGATCACCTCCATTATATTTATCTTAAAATCTTACCAAACTTGCCAGAGAAAAAACTGATTTCATCTACATTCAATTTACTGATTCTATTGGCTTTCTTTCTAAGCATTAAACCCATCCTCATGTTTTGGAATTTGGATCTACAGGGTCATATTGAAGCATTTGGAAGCTTTTAACATTTTCCTTTCTATCTCTCCCCGTGCCTTCAACCATGAGCTCACCCCTCTCTGTCAGCAGACCCTCCATCAAAAGCCAAGTCTTATAATAGCAGCTTGGAATTTCTGCCCTAAGGTGATACTTTGGATTGTGCAGACCTGGTCACAGAGCATTTAGGCAGCTAGGCTCAATTTTTTATTGCAAGACTGTATCTACGTATCCCCATCTCCCTAGATCCATAGGTTTCTAAAAGCCATGTCTCTAAGTAAAAGTGACCTGGAGTTTTAATATCTCTTCAGCCTCACCCCTGAGAAAGGAGGAGTTTTCAGACTGTAAGATTGGATCCAATTTCTTATGAAACAATTTTAGTATCCTCTACCCCTCCGGAGCTGAAATCCTGGCCAACACTCCATGCTTTCTGAATTTTCCATAAACTTTGTGGCTTCAACCTACACACATGGACATTTTTTGTTCTATTTCCATCTAAAAGATGGTTGTCTTGTTTTTGAACCTGAATTTATCTTTATTGTTTTCTCCCTTTAGGATTGATATAGTATTGTCCTGTGTTCGGAGCAGTGGGTTATCAAAGCTTGAGCTCAGTGAGCCATCTTGCCTTAAATTTGTACCCATGTACTCTGTCCTCTGTCATGTCAAAAGCCAGTCTTTTCAGCTGTAAGAGGGTGACGGAGGTGGGACTGGTTAAAGAAGGCGAAGAACATATATGCATGACCCATGGACATGAACAGCAATGTGGGGATTGACTGTGGGAATGGGGGTAAGCTGGGGGGAGGGGGGAAAAGTGGGACAACTGTAATAGCATCAACGATTTTTTTTAAAGACTAAAAGAAATAAACTGTAACTCTTGCTTGAAAACAAAAAAAGTCTTCTCATTTGTGCACTGCATTTCATCCACCCTCATCGTCCTGAGCACTTTGCTTCTGCCATTGTTCCCCTCTTCTGGAATCATTGCTTTCTTCTTCTCCCCTGGACCCTTCCCATCATCAGACACGTAAGCTGAAATATCACTCATTTTATGTTTAAAAACCGCAAAACTCTTCTTAGACTTTACCTTCTCCTCCAGCTACTTTCCATTTTTTCTGCTCCTCTGCTCCTCTTTATTCCCAAACTCCCTGAAAGAGCCCTTTATACTCACAGCCTTCCCTTTCTCATTCCTCATTCTTCCCTCGACTCACTCCAACCAGGCATCACGCGGAAGACTGCATCATAAAGGGACTGCTTTGCTTATGTTAAGTTTGAGTTGCCAAGTCTGCATCCAAGCAGACACAATGAGTAAAAAGCTTTGAAACTCAGAGAAGACTGCAGGGCTGGAGATATTAAAACGGGACCCTTCAATACATTGATGTTATTATGGCAGAGATTACTAGGTGCTTATCAAATATTCTTTCTCCTCTGGCTCCTTAGTACAGAACTTCAATCTTAGCTGAACATACTGCTGCCTGAAATAAAGCCACAGCTACTAACCTCCATCTCAGTGAGATAGAAACACATGATTGAGTCTAGCCATTGAACAAATGCATGTGTGTGTGGAGGGGTGGGGGTGAGAGTAGGGGATGCTTCCAAATAGGTTCCATTGAAAAGGCTGATCTACTGAGAGAGGTCCCTTTCCCCTGTCCTTCTTCCTGGAATGTGCAGATGATGCCTAGAACCAAACCAGCCATTTCAGATCATGGTTGAACCTGAGAGTGTAAGCCACCTGCTGGAATGATTGGCCAGAAAATCAGAAACAGCCTGAGTCTCTATGACTTTTCGGGTCTGCTGGATCAGTGGTGCACTGATCCCTAGTATGTGAGAGAATGAACTTTGATGTGTTTGGGACATAACTCATTAGGGGACAGATGGTATTTAAAGCCATGGAACTGAACAAGATTATCTAGGAAATGAGCAGAGATCCAGAACAAAAGAGAACCACACCAGAGCCTATGGAACTCAAACATCAGTAGGAAAAGGAGGGGTCTCCAGGAATGGAGATTGTCAGTGATGAATCAGTGAGGTAACAGGGGAACCAGGCCAGTGTGGTGTCCAAGAAGCAAGGGAAGAAAATGTTTGAAGCGGGAAGCAATATTAATTGTTAGATGCTGTTCATAGGTCAACTAAGATGAGAACTGAGCATTGACCATTGGATTTAACAGCACGGAAGTCCAGGTGAACTGGACAAAAGCTAATTCAGACGAGTAGTGGGGAAAAGCCTGGACTGAATGGGAATAAGAGAGGATAAGAGAAGACAGAAAGTATAGGGAACTTTTTAAAGTAGTTTTGTTTCAGAGAAGAGCAAAGAATTGGGGCAGTAGCTGGAGAAGTAGACTCAAGAGATTTTGTCTCTCTCTCTCTCTTTTTTTTTAAGATTTATTTATTTTTAAAGAGAAGGAGAGAAACATCAATGTATGGTTGACTCTTGCATGCTCCCAACTGGGGACCTGGCCCAGAACCCAGACATGTGCCTGGGAATCGAACCAGCAACCCTCTGGTTTGCAGGCTGGTGCTCAATCCACTGAGCCACACCAGCCAGGGCATGTTTCTTTGTTTTCAGATAAGAAAAATCATAACATGTTGGATGCTGTGGAAATGATCCAATTTAATGATGCAAAAATGAAAGGTAAGATTGCTGGTGTGATATCTCTGTTTAAATCAAGCTGCTCCCTGAGATTAATTCTAACAATCATTTAACTTAACACTTTGTTATATTTTCATAACAAGCTATCATGTAGCTATTTTTCCTAGTTCTTTTTTAGTTAGTATGATTTAAAAAACAATAAACTCGGTGCATTAAAAATGGCATAAGAATTTTAAAGGGAATGCTTGAATAACAAACAACTAGCATATCTCCTAATTTAAATTTATTTAGATTATATCAATAGATTCTAAGTGCCTCAAATACATACACATGTAAATCTCCAATATACAGGAGCAAGTATGAGCTGAAGACAAAAGAAAAAAGTGCAAAAATTTTTCTTTATGGTATGTTTTGTGTCTAAGTATGGTATACTTTGCTCTGCAATGTATAAGGCATGGTTTTGAGTTCGTCTTCCCTGGGAGAATTATAGCATAAATAAACAAATACAATTTTAAAATTCCTGTCTTTAAAAAGTACTTAAAGTGCTACCCGGTAGATAAGGATGGAGATGACTGCAGAATGAATGCTGAGCCTTCAGTATTTGCAAGGTTACAGGGGAACTGGAACTGTGTCAAGACTAGAAGGAAGCTTCTCTAACTTGATAATGGGTATTTGCACTGCCAGGCTCTCTGAGAAGGAACTAGGGTGACCCCTGCTGGAGGGATGAGGTGAAGGGTTTTCCATTCAGGGCCAGGGTTAGGATAATAGGAGGTTGCAATTCAAAACCTTGTGTGGATAAGGATGTATAATAAAGAACAAAAACCCAAAGTGATTATGAATGACAGGTTGAAGTAATAAACCTTCTGGAAAAATAAGAGCAAAGGCAGGGGGAAGAGTCATAGCAAGAAAAGAATCATGGTACATGAAACTTCAAATGGGTTAAGTAATATGGAGGTTTGGGCTCCAGACCCCCTTAAAGGACATTTGTGAACCTGCTGAGAGTTCATAGACCCTACAAAGGTCAAGAAACCTTTCCGGGAGAAGAAACTATTCTCTGAAAGGTGCAGATGACCAGCCTGATGTCGAAAACTCTTGAGAGGCTGTTCATAATTTCAGAGAAAATTGGGGTTAACAAGTCTGGGGACAGGCGATGTCAAGAGGACTAGTAGCCTCAGGGCTGGGGAGGCTGGGAAAAGTGGTGAGGTCCTATGGGCCGTCGGTAGTCCCTTGCACCACAGTCTAGGAATCGCTATGCCAAGTTATTTTAATCAGTTTCTGTCTCACTTCAGACAGTTAAACTGAATAGAAAAAGTGAGCTGAACTTGAAATTGGAGAGAAAGAGATGAGTACTGTAAAATTAAAGACTTGATGGGTGGGACCGTTAGCCTGAAATTTACGACACAGTGCAGCCATGGTTGACTTTCACAGGATCCACAATCCTGGGAGAAAATTTTTTTTTCTTCTATATCTTCCCCAAATATTGAGAATTACAGTTAGGGAGAACATTTTTTGGTGCAGCTTGTCCTTTTATTAGAGCACGGTTTTCATTGAAACTGTGATATGTCATTATAATTATGAACATTTCTCTATCTATACCTTGATACTCTAAGAAACATCACACACGAAAAGAATATATGTAACTCCTGGGGTTTTATTTGTGTCGCTGAATGTAATGGCACACAAAGTTGGAAGGCGCCTCGTGTGACATGATTCCTACCTCTGGGGGTGGAAGTCAGCGAAGCTGAAGGGGCCCCCCGACATCCTCAGAATAACACTGCGTGGTCTGCTTCCTTTGCCTAAGTAAAAGGCTCAGTTAGAAGATGCGAAAACTTTACCCACACTGCATCTGCCTCAACGCAGATAGTGTCTGTCTGCAAAACAGCTTGCTTCGTTACGGAAAGACGCCACTGAAGCAATGTATCTCGGTAATGGTTAAGTCACTTTATGGCCTGGAGAAAAATTTTAGAACTAAAACAATGTCTCTGTCACATGCTCTCCTCCATTCCAGAAGCACTGAAATCTATCCCAGCGTTTTGAAGCAGATCATGGAGGAACTGCCATTTCTCTTGAAAAGTACTGATTTTCCATGGAGTCAAGACCTGGGTCCCATGTCACTTCACAAGAACAGCATCCAATGAGGATGTCTATTTTGGGGGACCTTTTGGAAAGTTCAAAGGCCTGTGGTTTTGAAATTGTAAAAGCTTTATTTGCCAAACAAAACGTCTCCTCAGACATTGCTGGGCATGGCTGGGAAGCCAGCGATGCTGAGCGGCGGCGTGGGGTTTTCTGCCCTGGTGAAGGAGCCCCACGCCTCTCAGAGAGCCTTCTACGCAGCTTGTCCTGCCGGAGTCAACAGCAAACCCTGAAGAAATCTGTTTACTACCGCAAAAGTCATCAGCCTGCTCAGCATCAGAGCCTTGAATTCCGTCCTTTCAAGTTGTTAGGAAAGCAGAGTGAAATTCTCCTCTGCTACGCAGAAACTCTTTGGTTGTCTCAAAGGTAAGTCTAGCAGCACTTAACTGAATTCCAGATAGATAATTCTTACTCAGACTTAAAAAAATACTCCCTTTTGCCCTGGCTGCTGTGGCTCAGTGGATTGGGTGCCAGCCTGTGAACTGAAAGGTCACGGGTTCAATTCCACGTCAGGGCACATGCCTGGGTTGCGGGGGCCAGGTTCCCAGTGAGAGGCGACCGACTGATGCTTCTCTCACACATCAATGTTTCTCTCCCACTCCTCTCCTCTTCTGAAAATAAATAAAATCTTTTTTTAAAAAAAACCCACTTCTTGGCCCGGCTGGTGTAGCTCAGTGGATTGAGTGCGGGCTGGGAACTAAAGGGTCCCTGTTCGATTCCCAGTTGGGGCACATGCCTGGGTTGCGGGTCAGGTCCCCACTGAGGGCCATGTGAGAGGCAACCATACATTGCTCTTTCTCCCTCCCTTCTCCTCTCTCTGAAAATAAATAAAATCTTAAAAAAAAAAAAACCCACTTCTTTAGTGTCATATACCTCCATTGTTCCCTCTCACAGAACCATGTACCTTTCCTCCATAGTAATTTTGTATTTGTGGTTGTGATTATTTGATTAATATGTGTTTTCTCCACTTGACTGTGGGCTGAATGAGGTCAGGCAGTAACTCAATTCATTTGATCATTTTCTATCTAGCACATAGCATAGTGCTGGGTACATAGTGGTCCCAATAAATATTTAGAGATACATGAATGGACAAAAGAATAAATAGCAGGCCCTGGCTGGTGTAGCTCAGTGGATTGAGTGCAGGCTGGGAAGTAAAAGGTCCCGGTTCGATTCCCAGTCAGGGCACATGCCTGGGTTGCAGGCCAGGTCCCCAGTGAGGGCCATGTGAGAGGAAACCATACATTGCTGTTTCTCCCTCTCTTCCTCCCTCCCTCCCCCTCTCTCTAAAAATAAATTTTAAAAATCTTAAAAAAAAAAAAAAAGAATAAGGCCTGGCTGGTGTAGCTCAGTGGATTGAGCGCGGGCTGGGAACCAAGCAGTTCCGGTTCGATTCCCAGTCGAGGCACATGCCTGGGTTAAAAAAAAAAGAATAAATAGCAGGATACAATTTTTCCACAGCCTTCTAGATATATGTGTCTACTTGTTTAATAACAAAAAGTGGCTGCCCTTATTATAAGGCTTTGTCTGAAGTAAGCTAATTCTCACAATGATCTTTAAATAGGTACTATTCTTATCCACTGATAAGGACATCTAGGCATCTAGAGGCAAGTCACTTGCTTAAATTCCCATGGTTAGCAGTAAGGGTGGAGCCAAGCTTCACATAGTCTAAATTTGGAGTGCACACTCTGAACTCAAAGTCCCCCGTTTACTCCCTGTTAGGGGAGCTGCTGGCAGAGTACCTGCTCTCTGGATAAAGCTACCTCTCTGGAAGTGAAGGTTGGAGGTAGACAGCTGTGGAAACTACAGACCTGGGGGACATTTTTCTGCCAGCTAGACTCCAGAGCAGCGATTCCTCTAGAACTGGGAAACATGGCAGAGCTCTGCATGTTACTTCTGCTCAAAATGGCATATAGATAGTATCAGTGGAGCAGACCTTGACCAGGACGACCGCAGTGACTAGAGGACAAAGACATGGTGCAAATGGAATCCAACTCACAGCATGTTTGAGAAACCTAACATTCTGAGTCAAGCCAACCCTCACCTGGAAGAGCAGGCAATGAAATGTTTGATTTTATCTGAAAGACGCATCCAGGTGACCAGGAATTTCAAAACACACTGCCATCAGAGATGGAGCTGACACTCATAGAATGCCAAATATGACAAGTGTCACCATGCTGGTAGCCATTCTAAAAGTTAAAGTTCTTATCAAAATTAAAAAAACAAACTGTACTTTTGAAAGTTTCTATTGAAATTTTCTTACTTTAAATATACAATCTGGATGTATTTATAAATTTTTCAGATATTGGCTATAATTTTTGCAAGAATATAAGTGAGAAAGATCCAATTACTTGTTTAATAAAAGGTTCTCCATCTCTAAGTAGGAAAAACATTGTATATGAATCTGTGTGAGTGCTTCCATGCACTTTTTGGAGACTGTGACCCAAAAGGAATTTGGATTCACCAGTCTCTAGACTGAAACCATCTTTTATGACTTTGTAGCTGAGAAGCAGGTAGTTTAAGGGGTAAATGTATAGAGTAGGATTTTGTTGAAAGTCTGTGTGGGGATAATGTCCACATGTTCCTCCAGATTCACTCTCTGTCCCTCCAGCTTTTCTTTGAACATCTGGCAACTGACCCGTGTGAAATACACCATGACTCTTCTGCTTTATGGCTTCCAGTTGGTTCCTCTAAAGCCCACTCCTATCCTGCAGCTCCTCTCTTTCAGCTTCTAGTAGCTGACCCTTCCCATTGCCCCTTTAGGCCTGGGGCCAGCCACTCTTTTCTGATAGGCCATCATCCTTTATTTCCCTTAACCTTGACCACATCTCAGTAGACGGTCTCTTCATTATCATCTTTTCAATGACCTTTTGACTGTGTTTTCTGTTAGGACCCCGATAAATACAGGTTCCCTCTCTTCTTTCACTTTCCCCGGTCAAGAGGATGTTTTTTAAAGGGGTAAAAAACAAAGTGAGATCCATCACCAAAGACCTGACATCACCCAAAACCTGATCCATGAAAGGAATAATTAATAAGTGGGACTTTATGAAAATTAAAAACTTCTGCTCTGAAAAAGACAACATCAAGAGAATGAGAAGACAAGCCACAGAACGTAAAAACTATTTGCATGAGACGCCCAATAAAGGGCTGGCTGGACTGCTTAGTTGGTTACAGTGTCATCCCGATACGCCAAGGTTTCTGGTTCCATCCCTGGTCAGGGCACATGCAAAAATCAACCAATGAATGCATCAGTAAGTGGAACAACAAACTGATGTTTCTCTCTCTCCCTCTTCCTCTATCTCTAAAATTAATCAGCAAATAAAATTTTAAAAGAAGGAATGTTATCCAGAATACACAAAAAAGCCTCTTAAAACTCAACAGTAAGAAAATAAACAACCAAATTTAAAAAATAAGCTGAAATATATTCTTGATACATGCAACATGGATTAATAACATGCTGAGTGAAAGAAGCCAGATCAAAAGGATATTTGCTCAAGTTTGCATTTTCTTAAAGCTCTAGAAATTGTAAATTAATCTAGAGTGACAGAAAGACTGGGTGGGAAGGAAAGGCAAGAGAGTTGTCAAAGTGTACAAGGAACTTTTGAGGACGATGCATATCTTCACACTTCTGATTGTGGTGACGAGTTCACAGGTGTGGAGACATGTCAAAACTTATCAAAGTGTGCACCTTAAATATGCAGTTTATCATATGTCAATCATATCTCAATAAAGCAGCTTGAAAATGCAGACAACACAAGCTACACGACTTTGCATTTATGGCTCTCAGTGAGCATATGCGCATGATTTTATGTAAAGGGCACAATTAAGATCAGTCATACTAAACAAAATGCCCACCAATAATAAAAAATTACCTAGTTCCACGAAAAAAGTTAATAAACCATCCTCTCTTTTTTGTTTTCTGCATATTTCACTTGTATGATAGATCTATAAAGTTACTCTAAGATAACCACTGACTTAAAATTGGGAAAACTCAATATTGTTCATGGAAAGTCAGTTATTTTATAAGTTTTGCTGCTCTTCTCAGATATTTCTCCATCTCTAATGGGGTTAATTCTACTTTTATTTTAAATTATTTTGAAAAAATAAATGCCTACTGATACATATTTTAAATGTTAATAATTTTGATGCCCATATCTCAGTCAAAGAAATCTGAGTCATTGCTTTGACCATAGGTAAAGTCTCCTAGCTGTAATTTACTTAGTAATAAAAAGGGACAAAATGATATCTCCATGTTAGGATTTTCATGGAGAGTAAATGTGATGATTTATATAATGTATCTATTATATAGAAACTATTCAACAAATTATACAAAAAGTACTCGCTTCCTCTTGTTCTCCCTGGTCAGATTCTTCTACACCAGTGCATAATCTGCTATGTTGGAACCAGGAAGACAGATGGGATGTTTTAAGTAATCTTGGAGTGGCAGATGAGACCTTATAGGTGAGGCCAGTGGGGAAAAGGCCCATATATTCAAGAACAGAAGTTAGATCACCTTGGAGACAGGTGAGCTGGTCCAACACTTTGTGGTCCAACAAGCATCCACCAAGGGCTTCATCTGAGAAGGGATTTCCTCCGTCGAACGCCTGGGGAGAGAGAGCGCAGCAGTTGCATAGACCCAAGACCACAATAAGATCTCAATGCAGTGCATAGTGACCAAGAATAGTTACAGAAGCCCCTGGAATTTGGGGACACAGAGGCTGGTGCCTGAAGGAGCCTGAGCCCAGGAGGCTGACCAGGGCTATCAGCAAAGTCCAGACCAGGAGGCAGGACAGGAGAGGGCTGGCAGTCTGTTTATTAATCAGTTGTAAATATTTGGAGCTGCAATGAAGCTAGTAACGTCTCACATCAAAATCAGAACTACTCTGGCAAACGAAAGATAATACGTAGATGGAGAGGGAATTTAGGGTTTCATTGGACTTTTCATCAATGTTGATATAGTTCGTACCCATATGGGTAAGAAATAATTAAACAAAAACCCTTAGCTGGCTCTAGCTGGAGGCAGGTATTTGAATATGTTACAAGAGATACAAAAATATGTGATAATAAGAAATTAATCATTAGAAATTGCAGTAAGATTCTTAAAGATAAATTATATTTGAAGGTAGTGGTACTTATACTTCTTTGCCATAAATAGTCTATGCTATATACACGTGACACAGCATGCAGGTAGGCAGACATGAGCAGAGTAAGATCATAAGCCAGGTACAGGTTACCCAGAGCAGAAAGGCCTGGGTGTCTAGCAGGAGACAGGTATAGGGTAGGATCTCGCCCCCAGGGTGACTTTTCATCCCCTAGCATAGTAGTGGTCCTGCAGTTTAGACCCCTTTAGAGGAGAAATGTGGGGCTGGAGAACAGCCTCACTGGACTCCCATACAAGCCCTTGCGTGACCCTTCCTTAAGCACTGAGCCCTCAGCACGGTGAGGTTCTGGCCTGCATCTTGTGATCTTAGGAAAAAAGCCTCGGGTCTGTTGACCACAAAGACAGAGTTTTGGTCAAACTAGAGATAACATCTAGTCCTCTGTTGTTTCAGCTCCGGCCTAGGAAAGCAGCAAAACCAGACTGAAGCACGCCCTGGCTGACATCAGGGCCAGCTGCCGTGATTAATGACCCCACCCCCCTACATTAGCACCAGCCAGTCAGTAGAGACCACCACCCTGAAAGGAACAGACCTAGAAAGCTGACGAGTATTCCACTGAGATCCTCACCTTTAGAGAACAGATAAAACTCCTTAAGAAGGACCCGGTGTGCTCTCTCCCTTCCTCTCTCTAGCACACCTGTGCCTCCCCCTCTCCTTCCCTCAGGTACGTTGGCTTTGCCTTTCTTTCTCCTAGGCTCCAACTGCCCTTTTGTCTCTGTAACTTGCTTCTTTCCTCCGTGCAGCCCGGCTGACTCCCTTCTTCTACCTCTGTGATGTTCTAAATAAACTTCACTTGTATTTCAGTCTTGGCTCTGAAGTCTTTCTTAGCCAGAACTCTAGGACCGAGGTCCAACATCTGGTGCCATTCTCCATTAACACAGGTAAATAAAAACAGAGTAATATCATCAAACTCATAAATTGTTAGTTTGGTTGAAGCAGATATTTTCTATAAGCAAAAGAAGTTATTCTCTGTTCCCAGAACAATTAAGTTCTTCTGGTGCCTTGAGATACACTTATATAAACAAGTCAAAGATGACTGCTGTGTATCAGCCCCTAGGTTGTTTATTTTTTCACTGCAGGCTGAGACCCACTACCTCAAAAGCCCCTTGGTGCCGAACTCAAATTTGTATACATCCAATTATTTTATTTTTAAATTTTTAAATTTCATTTATTTTTATAGAGAAGGGAAGGGAGGGAGAAAGAGAGGGAGAGAAATATCAATGTGTGGTTGCCTTTGACCACCCCCTTCGAGGGACCTGGCCTGCAACCCAGGCATGTGCCCTGATTGGGAATCGATCCAGTGACCCTTCAGCTCAGAGGCAGGCACTCAATCCACTGAGCCACACCAGCCAGGGCTGTATACATCCAATTATTTAAAAAATAGCCTGAACAATCCAAATTTTAGCCACTTTGTGTCTGCCTGCTTTGCATACCCTGAAAACCTCACCCAACCGCTTTACCCACTGAGACAGGGTCTTGCAAGGAGGTCAGCCTCCAAGCCGAGGCTACCAGGGGAGCTCTCAAACCCAGGACTCCATGGAAGCTGCCTCTCTTTCGTCTCTTCCCTGGGAGTTCCCTAGCTTTCCTCCCCTCTGGATGGTGGCCTTTACCTGCAGCCTCCGGATGGTCTCACGCTGTGAGAGACTTCCGCTCTCCCGCCACCTCGAAGTGTCATCCAACAAAGCGTCTGCGTTACCGCTTTTCTCGTTCACCCCTTTTCTGGGTCAGCCCCACATTTCTCAAGTCCCTGCAGAGGCCAATTACAAACTCCGTGGAAACGTTACAGAATGCTGCCAATTAAGATGAAGATACAACTGTAGAAAGAAACATTGCGAAATACACCTGCTCAAGTTCAGCTGAGTCCATTTGAAGATCTTAACTGGCTGTATTAAGGGATTAGTGAATCAGGGCGCCCCCTATCTGACAGCTAGAAGGGCCCTCAGAGGGGTTGTACGAAATGGAAGGTGTTTTATACGAAGAAAGGTGGGCAAGGGAGCTACTGACAAAAGAAAAGGAAGGATTACTTTTAGACCAGGACGTCTTTTGTGGGGGAAGGGAATGGCAAGGGTTTTTTTTATCATGCAGATTGCCTCTTCTTTCTTGGGGAGGGGGGAGTTGTGGTGAAGACCCACGTGACAGATTAATTTAACCGGTGCTTGACAAGAATTTCCAGGCTGGTTGGCTAAGATCACATTTCTGGCCGAAGTTAAAATTGCAGTTAGATTGAGTTCAATCTCCGTTTGGTGCTAAATCACTTTTAGCACAAGTGATGCCATTTGGGGCCTGTCTGTGACTTTCTCTTTAACACATCTGAAGTGTAGTGATTGTAATCTGAGACTGTTAAGGAGAGAAACGGTGTAGGAATTTTGCAAAGATTCAAAAGACGTCAGTTTGGGCTAACTGACCGAATATGTTTCAAACAAATACATTGTTCTTATTTCCACCATATATGCAATGAGAAGGGACCATGACCTTCGTTCTGTCGTTTACTAATTGTGCCAGCTTAAGCAAGTTTTTCTTTTACAAAGTTCTCTTTGAACTTCCACGTCTGTACCAATAAAATGGAGATAATCATACTTATTTTGAAGTTATTCCGAGTTATTGTGAATATTAGCACCTGGTACCTAACAGGTTTTCCAGATGTGCTGGCGCTCCACCCTAGACGTGATGGAAGCACTTTTTCCTTTACAAGGGTTCAAAGTACTATGGCATATGGTGATATAGGTCATTAATCTTTACCCACAGGGGGAGTGTTTTCAGCAATAATTTACTAAAGAAAATGCTAGTGGTTCAAAAGGTAGAGATGGTCCAAGTCACTAGTTCATGAAAAAGGCTATTCTCATAACGCCACCCTCTCCCCACCCCCGCCACCCCCGTGCCTTAAAAGAGGTCTTTGCCCAAACAATCACGTGAGTTGAAGAATTGCCTACTGGCTTTCAGTAATACTTTGGTTTCATTTGTAAGACAATGCGCTCTAGTGGCTACTCAGAACAAAGATCTTGCAGCCAGCTGATTCCAGCTCTGTGCAGGGGAGGCCAGCCACGAAATCACCCGTGCTGAGTGCTGAGACCCTGACAAATCCTTTGACCTCCCAAGCCCCAGTCAGATCCTAGACAACAACATGGAATGGGCTGGAGTCAGGTTACCTCTTCTGAGAGGAAAGCATCTTTCAAAGGAGCCCAAGCAGTGTGAGAACTTAAAAAAAAACAAAAACACAAACTATTAGCAAAATGAACTCTGAATGCAATAGCAAAAAATGAGAATAGAAATATCATTGTTCCATAGCAAAATCCAAGTGTTCGAATAATGAAGATGGCAATTCCCTATGCCCTTCATTGCTAGATATTTAGGCATCCATGATGCCAAGCAGAACTGTAAATTTTGGGATGGAAGGGATTCTTTACATACATAAAAGAACCTCTTTCATTTTTTTAAAAAGATTTTATTTATTTCTTTTTAGACAGAAGGGAAGGGAGGGAGAAAGAGAAGGAGAGAAACATCAACGTGTAGTTGCCTGTCATGTGGCCCCCACTGGGGACCTGGCCTGCAACCCAGGCATGTGCTCTGACTGGGAATCAAACCGGTGACCCTTTGGTTTCCAGCCCGTGCTCAATCCACTGAGCTTACACCAGCCAGGGGAAGAACCCCTTTCAATATAAACTTTTACCATTTGTGGGCGAGAGGATAGTCTTTTTTTGCTTAGGATCTCTCACTAAACTTCAAAACATTGTAAAGATTTTGCTCGAAAGCTAGTTAATCTAAGGCGACAACCTGGAAAATGTTTTCTTATAGAAAAAAGCAGAAGATAAGAGCATAATCAGGCTGCAGCCTGCATACTGAACGGGGGCTTAGGTTGTCCAGCTTCTATAGTGATTCACCCAGCATTCTAGGTCCCAAATAACATTTGGATCAGATTTGAAATCCATCAAGCCGTCAAACCATACATATGAACACCCCAAAAATCTCTGCAACACATGCTTAAGGATCTAATGCCATCTAAAGGAAGCCGTGGCAAATTGCAAAATAAATCCAGGATTTAAAACTTTTCACTATGGAAATAAACATAAATGAGGTGTTCTTAGCTTGATATTATTAATATTATTAAGCTAATTGTATTAATTATTAATTTAATATTATTACGCTAAGAACAACAAATTCTGTATTGATTCTGTTGGGGAGGAAAAAATAATTTTCCTTCTACCCTCCTAAGTTCTTCTGGCTTGTCTAATAATATTCAAATGACATACAGCACATTAACAGGAGAAAAGTGCAGAAGGATTTCACATAAACATGAAAAGTCCAAAGAGCAAAGAAAACAAGGTATGCCTGTCCTTCTGGACTAAGGCGAGGGAAGCAGGGAGTCTGAGGCTTGAAAGGAAAGTAAGGCAGTTTGCAGGGAGATGAAAGCTTATGTTTAGAAAACAAATGTTTGCTGAGCCATCTTGAAACAAGGGGGTAGAGACAGAACTTTGGTACAATGGGCCTTGACAAGCTCCTCCCTGTCTGTCACACCTGGTTCACACTAAACTCTACTTATCTATGACGCTGGCCTCCTTCTGCAGCAGGTCCTCTGTGTTAAAAGTCTTTTAGGTACTTAGGGGGAAGGTCAAAGTTTTCTCCCTAGTCTTTTCTTTTCCTTCTTGACAATAATCAGCTTAAAATAATCAATATCCCAAAAAGGCATAATTTGAGGTGGCAAACTCTCTAACCCTCAATTCCATATAATACCTATTGAAGTTAATAAAGTTTTTGTCCAAAAATCCCACAGAAGCAAAATTAAAATACAAAGAACTAATCAAGACAGAAAAGTGTGAGTGCGTGTATGTTTGTGTCTGTGTGTTCGGCATTACAATATGTCAAATAAATATAGTTAAAACTACCCAGGGAGAAATCTTTAAAATTTCGTGCTGACTAGGCAAAAGTTCGTAGAAGTCACCCGAGTGTCCGTGGACAGATGAATGGATAAACGAGATATGAAACAAAACAAGGTGTACACCTGCAATGGAATGTTACTCCGCTATCAAAAGGAAGGAGATTCTGGCCCATGCTCAACCTGGAGAGAGGGAGCTAGTGTTTAAGGGGCAGAGAGTTGCAGTTTGGGAAGAGGAAAATGTTTTGGAAATGCATGGTGGCGATGGGTGCGCAACCATGTGAATATACTTAATGCCCCAGAGCTCTATCCTAAGAAATGATTAAAATGGTGCGTTTTATGTCGTGGATATTGACCACAATGAAAAACGTTCAATGCGAGTGTGAGCGGAATGAGACGCACTAACACACTGCTGATGGGAGGAGAAAGTGATGTCATATTCTTGGAAAATAATGTGAAAATATGCAGCAAGAAATTCTCATATATTTATATCCTTTGATTTATTAGTTCTATATCCAGGACTCCATCCAAAGTATATACAACAGAGATACGTTTAAAGAATTATGTACAAGGATGATCATGAAAGCCTTACTTATAATAGAGAAAAATAGGCACCAGCTCACAAACCCTGTAACAGGGGAATAGGTAAATGAAGTGCAGAGGACACAGGTAGGTTAGTGAGTTGCAATTATAACTATGTTTATAAAGAATACTTAATGACATGCAGAATTAAGTGGAAAAGAGAGGATTCTTATTTATTTTTGTTTGTGTATTTTACAAACATTCCATTATAAGAATTTCTCTGTTCCTTGGAAAAATGTATACACACACAGACAAAATCTGTGACTTGATAAAAGTTGAATTAATTTTCTATTTGAAATACATTATAAAGTTGTTACTATTTAAGCAAGCCTCAGAATAACTTACGTCACATTATATTAATGGCAAAACCCATATTCTGTTGAACTTAACAAGAAACCCATTGAGAATGTTTAAGGCTGTGGTTGAGATATGACTAGTCCTTTATTTCACAGGGAAAACAATTATTTGGACATTCAAGTTTTTATAAAATTCACATCTGTTTGCCACTATGAGAATCCACTATGACTGGAATTGTAATAGGCCCTTAATAGATTAAGTTGCATCTGCTGTGAAGCCGCCATTTCTCTTCAGCCGCCATTAGACTGCTAGAACTTAAATGGCATGACACAGCTTTTAGATGGACAGAATGCTTGTTTTGTTCCAACAAAAATAAACTTTTGGCCTTATGCTAAAGCTAATGTTTTAAAATAGTGATTGCTGTCATCGATTTAATAGATTAAGTATTGGAGATACAGCAGTGAACAAAGCAAAAAGCCCTGCCCTCCCAGAATTTACAGTCTAGTGATAAAGACAAAACAAGCTAAATAAACAGATAAAATGTGGACTATGTTAGATTATGATGCATGCGATGGAGAAAACTAAAACAGAAAAAGAGAATAGAGAGTTTTGGGTGGGAGTGAGTAGGGTGATAAGGGAAGGTGACCTTTGAGGAGATATAAAGGAACTGACAGAGCAAGCCGTGGATTTGGATATCTGGGTAAAAGATGAAGGGCATTCCAGACATGGGCAAAGGCCCTGAGTTGCAAGAGTGCCCACATTAGAGGGAAAACACAAGGAGGCCCATGTGCCCAGATAAGAATGAGCAGGAATAATTTCAGAGATTTTCAGAGATCAGAGGGGCAGGGGAGTAGGAGCACATATAGAACTTCCTTGTAGATCATTACGCAGACTTTGGCTTTTGTTCCACAAAAATGCCTGTGAAGCCTGGAGACATAAATAACTATTTGTGTTTTTTGTTTTTTACAGATCGAAGATATCTTGATAGCATGATATACATTAGCTGATGTTTTCAGACCTTATGTGCACACTGAAATGAGACAGTAAGCTATGTGGATGGTCAACTGGATGACCCTGTCGGCTCCATACGCCTCATCCTTGCCCAGGTCAGCCCAGAGATATTGCATGGTAGAAGTGAAGGAATCAGACGGCAAGTGGAAATGGTCATGCACTTTTTCAGACCTCTGCTTGAAAACATCCTATTGGTAAAATCAAGTCACATGGCTGAAACCAGTGTAGAGTACTGAGGCAGAAAGTCCCACACAGAATGGGAAGGCACAGCAAAGTTACAAGGGCAGGGAAGGGGTGAAGAAGTGGGGTCAGTAATGAAGACAGTGCCTGGTTGGGAGGGAGTTGCTGCAGGTTCCTGTCCTTTCTGAGCCAGATGAGAGCCTAAGGACCCGTGTTACAGAGTACCAATGCTAGCAACTAAAACCCACAGTTCCTATGGAAAGTGTGGTTCTCAAAGATATGTAGAGCCCTGGAAGGAAGGGGAATATACCTAGGTCCTGCAGCCAGGGAGAGGATGATGAAACAGAATCCTCCAAATAACTCCTCATTAAAAGAGGGCTGCTGGAAGAGAATTAAAAATACAATGAGAACTCTGAAGGACGTTTATGAACAGTGCAAATGAACTAGGAATTCAGCATATTAATACAAAAAGAAGATGTTTAAAGTTGAGACTCGGATTACAGGCCTGAAGATGAAGTGGAAAAGGTCTCAAAGCATGGGACAAAAAATACGAAGACATGGAGATCATTAGGGAGTGAGAAGAGATTTGAAAGATAGGTCCAGAAGACCCAACATATGAGCAATAGGCATTCCACAGGGGAATAAAAAGAAATGATAGAAAAAAATGTCAATGATGGAACATAGCAGAAGAGTATTTCCTTGAGCTGAAGAAAGACATACAGACTGAAAGAGCTCACTGAATTCCAGATGGTTTTAATAAGAAAAGGTACATTCCTGGTCATATTCCGGCAAACTTGAAACTCCAAGGATTTTGAATAAATAAAAGCCTCTAGTTTGAAAAGAATTTTTACCTACAAGGGAAGAAAGACTTCAAATCTGTAATATCAGAAGCTAGAAATTAGTAGAATAACATCTATATACTGTTATAGAAAGAACTGAAACTCTAGGATATTTTACATCAATTGAAAAAAAAAAATAACTGGCCAACAGCAGAAGAAAGTTATAACCAGAGATTCAGAGAATATATCACCCCTACATTTAATCTGAGAAAAATACTTGAGAAATAAGTCTCACCAAACAATATGTAAATCAAAATAGAGGCCTGAAGTGTTGAGCAAACAATTAAAATGATGGTGCAGCCTACACAAATTGTTGCATTCTGCCCGGCTGGTGTAGCTCAGTGGATTGAGCGTGGGCTGGGAACCAGAGGGTCCTGGTTCGATTCCCAGTCGGGGCACATGCCTGGGTTGTGGGCCAGGTCCCCAGTGAGGGCCATGTGAGAGGCAACCATACATTGCTCTTTCTCCCTCCCTTCTCCTCTCTCTGAAAATAAATAAATAAAATCTTAAAAAAAAAAAAAAAAAAAGAACTGTGATCTTAAAAGGCAAATTAAAAAAAAAAATTTTGTTGCATTCTTGTGGAAGCAGAATCTCAGGAGTACACAGCTTCCCATTGCCTGTACATGGTGGGGTAGGCAGAGACTTCTGGCTGAACCAGCTTATGGGGGAGGGACCGCAACCTTTGGACTTTGAGACGTTTAAGTTGTGTCATCAGAGAGGTATCAGCCCCTCCACCCCACTACCAGGAATGATCAGAGCCTGGGACACAAGAGCAATATGACAGTACAGACACTTGGTTCTAGCTCCATCCTACCAGCTCAGCATGGTTCTTATTTCCTGACATGAAATGGGGCGTGGAGTCCAAGCCTTGAAGCTATATGATGCTGTGAGCTGGTGGCATGACTCAGCACCTTAACCTTCCATCGCATTCCACGGATCCCTGCTCTGGCGCGATCAGGAGAGGAAAGCCTGGTCCAGCACTCCTCATTGGCCAATGCCTTCATGCCCTGAGCTGTATTCTGTTTCCATGGAGCTTTGTAGAAAGCCAACTCTTTTTTTGGAAGACCATCCTGCAAGGGGATCTGATTTATACAAGTTAACTCTCACCGGTTAGTGCCACCCCCAACAATTCTGATCCCCAACTTTGGCCTCTATACTTCGTATTTCACTCTGTCACACTCTGTTGCAACCATTGGGGCAGTGAGGCTCGTCACTGTAGGTGACACTAGAGGTGACTAGGAATGACCTAGTGTGAGCCCCAGAGTATAGGTAATGTGTATTCAAAGCAGTCAGAGGAGGCCATTTGTGAGAACAGGCTGAGAGGCAGACGTTATCCAATCTGAAATAGAAAGCAAGACCAGCATCTGTGGCTGCAGCTCAGGGGTGGGGAAAAGGCAGAAGAGGACCAAGGTCTTTGATCTTCAAGCTTCTTCTTATGACAGGATAGCCCATGTTTGCTGGAGAGAGAAAGAGCCACTCTGCATGGCTCGGTTACCAGTCTTTTTTATCTTTCATCTCTCATTGCTTCTAGACCCTTAACTAGAGTCAGATGCCAGCATGCCCCAGGGGGAGAACTGCAAAGTCTGATTTAGGAGGAAACAGCTGTATCCTAACATAATGTAGCACAATAAAGGCTAGACAATTATGGGCTCAGGTCCCTTTGAATAAAGGTCATTAGTCACCCAATCAGGTAAAGAAAGAATCCCAACAATGAAGGCGCTGGATGAGAACAAGAGAATTATGGAATGGGAGGTGAAGGAAGTAATAAAATATCACCCTTGGTCTTGTAATAGTTGTAGAAATAAGAGTTGTAGCAGCTATGCCCCTTTTTTTGTAAAAAACAAAAACAAACCCCTCACAATATCTATATTACATCTATCTATCCATCTATCTACCTACCTACCTGTTTATCTACTTATGTATCTGTGTAAACAAATATACACCAGATTTTCCCCCCTCTTCTTTCAGATTTCTGCCCCTTTCTCTTCTCCACTATGTTGCATGAGAATTGGTAGTGCTTAATTTTACAATTGAGTTCATGGTCACTGGGACCTTGAGGTGCCACAACAGGGAGGACCTTGAGGTGGATAAAATGGCTGATAGCACTTAGGTCTCCCCTTGCTGAGAAGATGTCAGTCTCTTTGTTTGCAGGATGGATAGTTGCTTCATGCCAGGCAGAATCACGCAGTTGCTCTTCTGTTGGTCTAAGGGTAAGAATGGATGCTGAATAGCAAAAAGGTCAAATCCATTCTCTGCTCTTCGGATGCTATACTCTCACTCAGAGGGTTACTACATCTCCCATTTCCTCCTACCCCTGGCTTCGAGGTAGTTTCAGCTAATGAGAGGCACTGGCAGGAGATTGGAAGACAGAAGAAGGGGAGATGGTAAATTATTTCTAATTCTGCCTCGGGCAGCACCTGCAGAAGTTGTTGGATCAAGTTCTTGGTTTGGGTTCCTGCCACGCAGCCCATTTTGTCCCAGCTTGGTGGTAAGCTGAGTGTCCCCCATTGCAGGCCGTTTGCTGGGCTTTGGCAAGTACACCTCCTTTCGTTTTACTCCTGCCCTGGGGTGGTAGTAGTGTGCTCTGAGGCTCATCTCTGGGTTGCCTCAATGTCCTATGCTTGGCTTCTCAGCTTTTCTTCTTAAAGATTTTATTTATTTATTTTTAGAAAGAGGGGAAAAGAGATAGAGAGGGAGAGAAACATCGATGTGAGAGATGAAAGACATCCATCCATTGCCGTACACACCCACACTGGGGACCGAACCCGCAACTCAAGCATGTGTCCTGAGTGGGAATCAAACCAGTGACCCCTCGCTTTGCCAGATGATGCCCAACCAACTGAGCCACTCTGGTCAGGGCTGGTTTCTCAGCTTTCCCATCGTTGGTGGGTGACCACTTAATTCTCTGAATTAATAGCCTGTACTCTTAAAGACCTCGAGTGGTTTCTGTTTCCCTGACTGGACTCAGATGGAAACATGTATGTACATCATTATAAACGACCTCAAACTCTTTTGGAGGTAGATAGTAGTTTTAAAAAGAAAAGTTATTAAAATCATGTAGATACTTGAAATTTTAGCACAATCATCTCTTTTAAAAGTCAGTTATTAATTTTGTAAAATATGAAAACTTTGTCCTTTTGTAAATAATAAAGCCCTTTAATGGATAATGGTGTTATTATTTACATGAATACTATTGAGTATTTTTCTTCTAATGTGGCAAAGAAATGACCTTTTAAGTTTTAGTCTCTTGATTTACACAATGGGCGTAGATAATCTTTTGATGGATGAAATGTCACAAATCTATCCAAAGATGTCTATTGCCCAAATTTTATATTTAACTAAGCCCTAAATATATTCTTCCAGGCATTTTTTTTTCTTTGTAAAATTGCATGTGAAGTTGCAAATAATCCAGATGTTACTGATTTGTTTATAGTTAAGTAATCAGCATTGTTTGGTATAAAACATTTGAAGGCCTATGATGCTTTTAAAATATCTTTATTCTTTGAAGACCAAGGTTGAATACTGCCAAGGCTAAGTGAAACTTGATCTACACAAGACTCAAGTCCAGTGAACCTAAGAAACTTTAAATTTGCACAAGGCCCAAAGTTAACTAATGTTTTCACATCTGACTCTTGATACTAAGCCAGGAAGGAAGAGTGGTTATGTGCTTATTTGTTTATTTGAGCGGGTGGGGTGGGGGTTGATAGTTAATTCTACTCTTGTTAAAGGTTCCTATTCAATCACAAATTATATTGAATGATTTATGACTTTGACCAGATGGCTTTAAGATTACACTGCATTGGCATGCAAGAATGCAGACAATGTCTTCGGCTTCTATTCTGAAACAACTTTTTTTTTTTTCCTGATCAAATGAGATAACCAGTTGCCAAATAATGCCTAAACATTGTTTTCCACTTATCCCATTTTAGTAAGCTGATGTGCAGCCAAAGGTCTTTGAAGAATTTAAGCATATGGAAAGAAGAAAAGGCCAACAGTATGTCAGAGTGACTGAACTCGAGTTTTTGAGGCAGTGAGATGGGGGTGTGGATCCCATCTGTATTAGTTACATGAGTGTCCTCCTGTGGAAGTGAAGATAAGAATAGTAGCTGTCTCATGGAGCTCTGATAATTAAAAGGGAGAACATATGTGAAGAGCTGAGTATATTGCCTGGCACATAACATATGTTCACCTAGCTATTGCTATTTTGATACATTATTCAGAACAAACTTCTTCCACGTTAGACAATCTTTTTGTAAAAGATGAAAGACAGAGATGATAAGACATCTCTAAATGAGGGTAGAACCAGTGAGACTTTTGCCAGTCAGTGAACAGCTCATTCACGTGTATATATTTTAATTTTGTTTTACTGTTATTAATTTTTTCAAATAGTACATTTACATGGTTCAAAATTCAAAAACTATAAAAAATATACACTGAAAGAACTCCCTTTCATCCCTGTACCCCAGTTACCCAGCTCTACTCCTTATGAGGCAACCAAGGTCAACACTTCTAATGAATCCATACGAGATAGGTTCTGCATAAACAAATAAATATGATCTCTTCCTTTGACATAAATAGTCGCATGCTATACAATTTGCTTGTTACTGCACTTGCTATTTTGCTTTAAGTATATTTTTTCTATCATTCCAATATCATGTGGCTGCATAGTATTCCATACGTTATTTTTTTTTATTTTTTTTCCATACTTTATTTTAACCATTGCTCTACTAATAGAAATTTAAGTTGTTTCCAGGCTTTTGATATTTCAAAAAATGTTTCAACAAATAACCTTATCTATGCATTATTTAGCATATACATATATGCTACACAAATCAGTATGATGCATTCTGTATATCTGTAGGACAAATTCCCAGAAGAGAACCTGCTGGGTCAAAGAGTATGTGTAATTGTAATTTTGAAGCTTATTTGCAAATGGTTCCCCACAGAGATCACACCATTTCATAGAGCAACCAACAATATATTGTATCTGGACATTTAAAAATCCATTTTCAGGGCAGTTGATCTGCATATACTCTGAGCCCCTATTCTTTTTTTAGAGTTAACCTCCAGGCAGAGGCATATCTCAGAGAGATTTCTTTTTGTCTCCATGGTGACATTTACCTATTTAGAAACCTCAAATTATCGTTCCTAGGTTACAACAGCAAAAGCTCTAGATTAAAACATTCTGCCCACTCCATGTTTTAAATAGGAAAGAGATAAGAAAACTCCTCATAGGCAAACAGTGGTACACATACTACTTCCTGTGCCTGGGGATTGTTCAGTTTAGGCATTTTCTTCGTGTGTATTTAGGGGTATATTTTTCTGCTCTCTGAGATTCTCTTCAACTTTGCCCTCTAGCTTTTGAGAAGGAAACTCTAATTTTTTTTTTAACTGGAAGAACGTGGAAGCTAGGCAATTATGGTTTTGCAGTTAATTTTCATGCCTCTAAATAGAGAATTTTGCTATTTTCTGGTGTGGCTCTTGATGACTTAAATGTATTTGAATTCTTTTTTTGCTATTAAGAATTAAGATGGTAATAAACAGTGTTTTCCAAGGACTAAAATGCATCTACTTGTCTGATTTTCTTTTTCATTTCAGTAATCAAAAAAAAAAAAGAATTCAACTGAGCTATTGGAAAACCTCACAGATGTGAACACATATACAATTCTTAGCGTTATTAGTTACCGGAAAAAGGAAAAAAAGTCCCAGTAAGAAATCTTTCAAAAACATCAGAAAGGTATGCATGTGTGTGTTCCTGTCGCTTGGGGGTCCATATGTGAATATCTGCCCATTTGAAGAAAGGACTGGATTGGCTGTGAATGTGTTTATTTGCAACACTGAATAGTTCATTTGTGAATGTGTGCCCATCTGCAGATTAACTGTGTTTTGCATGTGAGCTAAACCATAGGAAGGTATTTCAAACAAAAGGTTTCTGAGGGCTTAAGCTTTCACCAGAATCTCCTTTCCCAGTGTTGATTTTAAATTCAAATTTCAACATTAAGTGATGCCTGGTTTAATTAATCCAGCTTTCTGATGTTTTTCAGTGAAGACTTCTATCCTTGCTGTTTCTTTATTGGTATAAAATTAGTCTTTGAGTTCTGGATGACTTATAATTCCAGTTAAAATAAAAAGAAAAAAAAAGCAAAACTTTGTCTGTTGTGTGATAACTCAAATCAATACTTGCCATACTGGAGAACCAAAGCTTGCCTGATGCAACAAGTATTTTGCTTTCTTTTCTGTTTTGACATCATAAATACAGCCACTGAAACATTTTCTGATTGCAAGTAGTCCATGCAGCACTACCAATCTTTTCAAGCTTCTCTCCAGGAACAGATGGAGAGTTGAAACGTGAACTACAGCAAATGAATCTTGCGTAGATTCAGTCTTTCTGTATCTTTATTAAGGAAGAGGTGAATATTCCTGCATGTTATAGCTAGCAGGGCGAAGTATTGTATTAACCAGAGTCTAGCCAGGGGAAAAAAATAGAACAAAAACAAAAGAAAGAAAGAGAAAGAGGGAGGGAGAGAGGCAGGGAGTAAGGAAGACACTAGGTATTTTAACCAGGGAGATTTCATGTAGAGACTTGGTGACTCAAGAGTTGCAGAACTGAGAAAACAAGAATGGAGCACCGGGATAGCCCAGAGCCAACAACAGAAACAACAGCTACATCAAGATCTGGGGAAACAAAAGGGAAAACAATGGAACTTCTGTGCTTTGGAGCTGGGGGTCAGCACCTACAAGGGAGGCGCTGCCTGCCTTACCTGTGAGGGGGAGGTGAAGTTGGGGCTGCTGAAAGCTGGGCCAACAGGGTCAGGAATATCACAAATCAGGGAAGATGTCTCTTCTCTCTTCCTCCCACCTAAGCTCACTTTAGTGCTTCCTAATGGCAGAATTCAATAGCCAGATGGCAAAGGAGTCTGGGAAAAGTAATGTGCAAAGTCTCAGTCCTAGCATTAATACTGAAGCTATGCAAAGGTCAGTTTGGTGTTTAGAAAGCAATAAAGTTCAGACGCTCTTAGGTTACTTGAATTTTTATAGAAAGCAATAAAGTTCAGACGCTCTTAGGTTACTCCATTTTTGTAAAGGATTTTATATTAAAAAGTTCCACTTACTGGTGAGTTTACTAGAGAATAAATAAAAACCACTAAGGATATTATATTACTGATTATTTTCATAAATTATTGGAATATGTTTTATGCCTAGTAAATATATTGAAGATATATTAAAAATATATTTTTTCTCTAGTAAAGAGAAAATGGAGTATTATATCTGTAGTACTTATTGTTGTATAACAAATTATTACAACATTTAAGTGTGTAACAGAATGAACATTTCCTATCTCACACAGTTTCTGAGGTCAAGAATCTCAGAATCTCAGAATTCAGAATCTGAGCTTAGCTGGATGGTTCTGGCTCCAGGTTTGCCATGAGGTTGCAGGCAACATACAGCCAGGGCTGCAGCCATCTGAAAGCTTGAGTTGGAGGATTCGCTTCAAAGCTCTCACGTGGCTGTTGGTAGGAGACTCTAGTTCCCTACCAAGAGGACCTCTCTGAAATTCTGCTTAGGACCCGTACCAACTAGCTTCCACCAGAGTCACCTACCCAGGACAGAGGGAGTGTGAGAGAGCAATCAAAATACCAAAAGTGTCTTCTATATCCTACTCTCAGAAGTGACATACCATCATGTTTGCCTTACTGTATTCTATTGATCATGCCCCACCTAGGTGGGGGCAATTATACAAGAGTGTGAGTACTAGGAGGCTGACTACCACAGCATCTAAGCTTTTACGTGGAGTGGGGGTGGGGGGGGCTCCAGAAAACCTACCATTTTTTAATTTTTAAAAGATTTTATTTATTTCTTTTTGGAGAGAGGAAGGGAGGGAGAGAGGGAGAGAAACATCAATGTGTGGTTGCCTCTTGAGCACCCCCTACTGGGGACCTGGCCCACAACCCAGGCATGTGCCCTGAATGGGAATGGAACCAGGACCCTTTGGTTCCCAGGCTGGAGCTCAGTCCACTGAGCCACACCAGCCAGGGCCCTACCTTTTTTTTAAAAAAAACAAAACAAAACAAAACAAAAACATTCTAGGTAATGGAAAAAAACACAATAAAGATTTTAAAAATTCCACCCAGTATAACTATTAGTTCTAAAGTTTGTCCTCACAAACAGGCTTGAGGTATTGTGGACAAAGGGAAACAAAGTTAGTTGACCCATTCGCATAAGATAAGTTTGATTAATTTCATTAGGTTCTCAGGAGCATTGAATCTTTCCGATTTTATTTGATTAAATTTCTCTGTTTAAAGAGTTCTTCACCCTCGCTGGTCAGAAATGGCTTCCTCAAAGTGAACATTTTTATTTCAGATGTAGTTTCTTGAACAGTTTCTAAAGTTAATGCTAACAAGTAAAGATCCTTTGAGAGTCAGTGAGTTTCTATAAGTTTTGGTCCAGTTTAAAGGTATAGGATCCTTTAAGCTTGCCTGAACAACAAGCTATATTTGGGGATTTGGCACACAGAGGGTCTGTCTTGGATTAGGTCTCAAAATACCTAAAGGATTTCCTTAAACAGGCCCAGGGTCAGATACAACAGGTGTTTTACTTCTAATTTTGGAAGCAGAAGCAGCCAGTTTAGAGTGAGGCTGTTCTGCACTCATTCAGCAGGGTGAGGACAGTACGTAATTTTGCCAAGACATCAAGTGTAGAAAAAAACGGAAATGTGTTATTCTTCTAATACATCTGATAACAAACCACCTTTTTACAAGAAAACATAGAATTTTGATGAAGTCTGATAAAGGCCTCTGTTTTCTCAGTATTTAACAATTCATTTAAAAATATTAAAAGTGGACTCTAATGTCAGTTTCTTTACTAGAATACTTACTGAAATAATTATGTCCATTCTTACTTCGATTATACTATTGTCAGTGAACTAAATTTTTGTAATGGAAAATAAAGACATTATAGAATTAAGGATGTATTTGGTTTCCTTTTCTGTCAAGATATTTAAACAAATTTGGGGGCTTCAGAAGATGGTGATGCTACTTTATTAAAAAATATGGAAGCATACTTAAATAAGATTAAAATATAAATAAGCCTTAAAATATAAAATGTTTGAAACATCAGTCATCCAAAATGAAGTTATTGTGCATATAAAAGTAACCTTTTTATTTGAATGACTTTAAAAAATTAAAGCAATGTTTTATCAAGAATTTTTCAATTACAAAATAAGGGTTCATAAATTTTCAAATGTGAAGTCCCTTGAAATGTTTCTAATATATCCTCAAGATATTCAGCTTTGCAATATTCACATGATATATATAGTATGTTTCCCATAAATACACACCAAATGAGATTAGCTTCAGAAATTTTTATTGAAGAAATATTAAAATAATGTTAGGAAAGGGATGGTTTTCTTGTCATATCAGAAAGTCTTGCTTATAAAATGAACACTATAGGATCTACTCATTTGAGGAATTCAATATTTAAGCTCTATGGCATAGATTACTTTTCTTCTGTGGGTTTAAAAGGCAAGCCATGCTTAAAAACAATAAAAAGGCAAATCCTGGTGTAAGTAGTGGCAAATCTCTGTAATTTTCTCAGCAATTCTTTTTGAATGGAATGAGAAGTATATGCAATGTAAATATTTTTGAAGGACAGCAACAGGTTTGACTTGAAACTAGATTTTCCTACGTGATTCCATAACATTTATTCCTCTACATGCACAAAATTTAATATTGGGACAAGAAAATTTATTTAGGTTACAGTAACTTTTGTATTCTCTAAAAACAGCACAATTGGAAATAGGATCTTTAAATATTGACAAATAAAATCGAGAATCTCCAAGGTGAATACACAAGTCACCAATTGCTTGCACTGAAAGTACTCGAAACTAATTTCTAGGGTTTTCAGTAATTTGCATGGGACTCTTACCCTCCGACCTACCTTATCCCCACTCAAGTTTCTTCGATTACATGTCTAAACCCCACCGTGACATTCCACTTTTTCCTTCCCCCTCAACTCCTCCACCTTAGCCTCAAGACTGGGCCATGTACTTAAATAATTAGGACATCAGCTGCTGTTGCATTTTAGCAAAATAAAATTATGGAGTCACAAAAACGTGGGTTCTCAACATATCATTTAACTTCAGAGGGTGGGAACTTGAGCTGGAAGCCTCAAGCACTGCTGGAAGCCATGGCAAGTCCAGCATATTACCAAGCGACTGCAACTTAAATTTTTTTTTTTAAGAAAAATCATTCTAACATTTCCTGGCCCGTGACGTCTCTTTGTGCTGGTGTGCACAGCTAGAATGGCAGGGAGAACAAAATTGTGGCGTAGGCATCATCTTGCCATGGTGCGTGAGCGGTACTTCTAATAGGAGTCAGCAGTTCACGGTTGATTTGTGGACAGTCTGTGTTGGCCAGCACCGTGCCAGTTCCAACAGCCTTCGCCAATTAGCTCTATTTTCTGCTTAAGCCGTTAAAGCCACCTCCATGGAAACGCCTGGAGAAGAGGCTGGGGAAGGGGGGGAGGGGAGCAGACAGGTGCGCCCTCTGTTCGGGAATACACAAAGGGTCGACCCAGCCGCCGCCGTGTCCCTGGCAACTCCACGCACGCAGGGCGCGCGCACTTCCCGCGGCCCCGAGGCGTAGTGGGCGGCCCGGGGAGCGGCGCGGCGCGCGCAAGTCGCCGCGCGTCGGCTCGCGGAGACCCTCGGCCTGTTCGAAGACGCGGGGCCCGGGAAGCGCGAAGCTGGCTCTGGCGGCGCTCGCGCTGTAGGGATTTGTAGTCCGGTTGCCTCCTGGCGCCTGCCCCTGGTAGGACGGACGCGCGTTCCCGCCCGTCGCCTGCCGACTTCCTGCCTCTGTCAAACTACGTTTCCCGGCATCCTCTCTGCCGTCGGGCCGAAAGCGAAAACAAATTCTGGGCTGCGAGGGTGCTGCCCTCAGCCGGATTCCCCACCCGCTCCCCGCCCCTCCGTCGCCCTCCTGCGAGGTGGGGAGACGAAAGGCCGCGTCTTTTTCTTTCGGCTTCCTCGGCTCCTTGGTGTGGGGAGCGCGGGACACGCAGGCCTCGCTTTACCTGAGCCGGCCTCGCGCTCAGGGGGCGGGGTTTCCTCGTTTCACTGCAGTCGGACGAGGAAACTTGTGGGGAAGGCGACCCCCGGCCCAGGTCTAGAGCGGAGCAGCGAGGTCGCCGGGAAGTGACTTTTCGCTCCTGGGTTTTTATTCCGCCCCCCCCACCCGCCCCCCGCACCCACGTTCTCTTGTGCTCGCGGTCTCTCGGAAGGCGGCCGCGTGCGCACAGCCATGCATTAGGCAGGGCTCCCCTATGCGCGCGGAGAGCGCGGACCGCTGCCTCGGGCCGCCGTCGTCTCCTGCCGCCCGCGGAGCCCGAGTCAGAACCGCCGCCCGCCCTAGGTCGGGGCGTAGAGTAGCCGGCGGCGCGGCCATGTGGGGCTAGGCCGGTCCGCGCCTGGCCTGCAGCGGGACCGGCAACATGGAGGCGGCCGTCGGCACCCCCGACGGCGGGGACCAGGGCGGCGCAGGGCCCCGCGAGGACGCGACGCCCATGGACGCTTATCTGCGGAAACTGGGGTTGTATCGGAAATTGGTCGCCAAGGATGGGTCGTGCCTGTTCCGGGCGGTGGCAGAGCAGGTAATAGGGTGGGGGACAGAGGACGGGGCGGTGGGGCCGGGTGGGAAATTGATGGCCGGCAGCCTGGGCAGCCCACGTCCGGGGCTGCGCGTGGCCCCGCTGTCGTCACAGCCGCCCATTGTAACGCCGGAATGGGACGCTGACCTGGGTCTGGAAGCTGTAAATCGAAACTTAAAAACCCGTAAATTAATTGGGTGTCGTCCCTCCTGGTGAAGAGGTAATGAGTTGAGGACAACGTGGGAGGCCTGCCGAGGGCATGCACAGTTTGATTGATTGCTGGGGAATTGGCGAAATGATATTTTTCCATTCTGTTCCGCATTCAGCTTCTCTTCGTTTTATAAGCACAGCGTTCACGCCAGTAAACCAAATGTTTACTAGAGGGGGTGGTGCACCAGACTTGACTCGTAGAACCTTATTTTTTCTGCTGCTGGACTTTGGAATGTGGGTTAGTCAAGTCCGCCGTTGTCCACTTGAATCGAGGGGGAAATGTGTAGTTAGGAAAAGCCAGCCGTTTACAAATAGAGGATGTTTTTTAAAAAATTGCCGTAGGGTAGATTCCACACTTTATTTTGTTTCGCAAGGCAGTGTAGTTATACTAAAAATCATTTACTTTTTCAAAAAAGTGTGGCGTTGGTAGTAAGAAGGATAAAACTGGGGTTTCCTTAGGCCCTTCTTGACCGCATTTTCCCGTTAATGGTCAGAATCACATTCTAACACAGTTGCTTAGGAAGCTGTTAATGATTTAAATATTTTTTTGGTAAGGGAGCTTATTCCGTGTTATATAACACTGTAGGCATGCAGTCACCAAAATCCATCCTATATTGAAAATAGCTGCTAAAATGGATAAAAGTTTCATGTTACTTCCCCGGTGTGTAGTTCTTACCTTTTCACCGTTTGCTTTCCTTTGGCTGAAGAGTCACTTATCCCCATCTTGGAATTTTTATGTTTCTGTTTTTCTCACCTTTTCGAATGCTAAATAGCTTCCAAAATTTCTGTTTGTGAATAAATGTCTTATTTAGCATTTGTCCACCAGTCTATTCTCATTTTTTCAGTCGTAGACCAGCTATTTATTTTCCAAAGGCCCTCTTCTCACATCGGTAGCATGCAGTCTTTTATTAAAACACGAAATGGATTAAACTGGCACACACCTGTGCATTATGTTGCAGGTATTGTCCTTCAGACATTCTTAAAGCTTCCCAAAGCAAGCCCTGTCTTTTTCAGTTCATTAGCTTTCTCTCATTTTAAGAAATTTAGGGTGTTCCAGTGTTGCTGTGGGACATGTTCACACCCACCCACCCCAGTCTTTACTAGTAGCAGGTAAACAGTCTGTCCTGTTTGTGCGGTTTCCACATCTCCATCTGTCCTGCTTCCTCTTCCTCAGCCTCCCTGAACTCCTCAGCACCTCCAGAAGCAGAGGGAAGAGGTAGAAGTGAATTATGTATACTGTTAGCTCAGGCAAGAGTTTGGTAAGGAAGAAGGTAGAAACTGATAGAAATAAGGGAAGTACAGTGCTTATCTGGAGTTGGATTATCCAGAGATAGTTTATTTTGACGCAGAAAGGTGTGTCTCGTTTCTGTATTCCATGCCATAGATAATTGGTGAACTTGATTATGCAGAAGCTTCTCTAATATTGAAGTAGGATCTCTGTTTTTAAGTAGAAAAGGGCAAGAGCTAGTTGTACTAAGAATTCATTGCTAACTGCAGGTAAATCCTATTACGTGATACAATAAAATGTGTTAGGTCAGGCAAAAGGGAATATCCCTTTTATTTATGTGACTGACTTTTAGTGTACTTAGGAAGCTTAATACCATGAATTTTGTGGGAAAGGTTAGTTCTTCAGCAGACATGGGCTAAGTGTGCAGTCTTCATGGCCAAAGGCAAAGTATGTGTGTGGGGGTAGGGACAAGGGAAGTAACACCAACCTCAGGCTGCCTTTTAAAAGTATGTACAAAGAATTTAATTTTTTGCCAACATTTTCTCCAGTAATATCAAAATAATTTGTTTCTAAGAGGGAGTCAGAGTCCGTAATCTAAATGACAGTCTTTGGAGGGAGTAGGGTAGAGACTTGAATTAGGAGTAGTTTTTCCCTCAAAATTCCCTGATATAGATAGGCTCTTCCCTTTTTATACTTTGAGACTTGGGCCTGCAGGAGGCCTGACCTGAATCAGTGTTGTGGCTACGGAGCTAAAAATAGGGCGCTCTTAGAGGACTTGCTAAAGCAGTAAGTATCTCAGCCTTTCTTTCCTGTGTCGATCACCATCTTGTCCCAAGTGAAGATGGAAAAGTTTTCTACTTCTAGCTTATTTTCATGTATGTAATTTGCAAAGATTTTTGTCATATGAATTCTTCCTGAGTGTCCTTGAACTTGTATAGCCATTATACTTTTTAAACAGTTGTCAAGTAACCTTCTCTTGCAGTGCATGAATTTGTAAAGCACCAGCACCCAACATTTTATGGAAGGTGCTGAGAGTTTTGCTTCTGAGTAACAGATTCAGATTCTTTGTTAAAAGGAGAAAAAACAGCATGCCTGCCATTGTTTTTGATGGAAAAGAAACTATTCACTTATGTCTGCCACCTGTTGCTAGGTAAATCACATTAAGACTAGCTTCACTTTGCTAACTGTTGGGAAGCCCTATCAAATGACATTCCGTTTACTCAAACTAATAATACCTTGATGCATAATGCTGTCTAACACAGCTTCTGTGAAGTTCATTAACTGTCATTTGTTAAATTGGCAAAAAAGTTGTGATTATTTTTATATATGGACAGTTCTTCCAGTGCTGGAAGGTTACAATATGTAAGGATGCTTTTTAATAGTTATGCACCCAGTTAAGCTGAAATCAGCTGGTGCACTGAAAACAAAATCATTGCTGACCTCAGACAGTACATCTTCAGTATATTTCAATGTAAAGGGACCTACTAGCAGCCCAGGCGGTTGTGCCTCTGGTTCTGTGGGTGTAAATGAGCCTTGGCTGTTATCCAGGGAGACCTGTGCAATGTGCAGCTGGAGCCTTCCTTTTCCTGCTCACTGTGAACGTAAGGGAGCATCTCTCAACTGGAGCTGTAACTTTTTAAAGTATAGTTGATATACAGTATTATATGAGTTATATTAGTTTCAGGTGTACAAGATAGTGATTCAATATTTGTATACCTTACAGTGTGATCACCCCACTAATTCTAGTTCCTGTCACCATGTAAACTTACCACAATATTATTGACTATACCCCTCCACCCTCCCATCTCCCTCCCCTCTGCTAACCATCCCTTTGGTCTCTTTCTATGAGTGTATTTTGTTTTGTTTGTTAGTTTTTATTCCACGTATAAGTGGAACTATATGGTATTTGTCTTTGACTTATTTTACTTAGCATAATGCTCTATAGGCCCATTCATGTAGTTGTGTGTGGTAAGATTCCGTTCTTTTTCATTGCTGCATAATACTGCATTGCATATACACATGACACCTTTATTCCATTTATCTATCTATGGACATCTAGGTTGCTTCTATATCTTGCCTATTGTAAATAGTACTACAGTGAACATGGGGGTGTGTATATCTTTTTGAATTAGTGTTTTTGTTTTCTTTGGACAAATACCCAGAAGTAAAATTTCTGGGTTGTATGGTCATTGTATTTTTAGTTTTTGAGGAATTTCCTTACTGTTTTCCACAGCCACAGTCTGCATTCCCACCAACAATACACAAGAGTTCCCTTTTCTCCACATCCTCACCAACTTTTTTCATCTTTTTTTTTAAAATCCTCACCTGATGATATGCATATTGATTTTAGAGAGAGGGGAAGGGAAGAAGAACGAGAGGGAGAGAAACATCAGTGTAAGAGAGAAATATTGAACGGTTGACTCTTACATGTTCCCCTATCCATCCTGCAACCCAGGCATGTGCCCCGACTGGGAATCGAACCCTGTGACCTTTAGCTTTGCAGGAGGACGCCCAACCAACTGAATCTCACTGGTCAGGGCTATTTGTTGACTTTTTTTTTTTTTTTTTAAAGATTTTATTTTTATTTATTTTTAGAGAGAGGGGAGGGGAGGGAGACAGAGAGGGAGAGAAACAGCAGTGTACGGTTGCCTCTCACATGGCCCTCACGGGGACCTGGCCCGCAACCCAGGCATGTGCCCTGATGGGGAATTGAACCGGGACCCTCTGGTTCCCAGCCCACGCTCAATCCACTGAGCTACACCAGGCAGGGCTTGACTTTTTGATAATAGCCATTCTGACTGCTTTAAGGTGGTATGCCATTGTGGTTGTGATTTGCATTTCCCTGACAATTAGTGATGTTGAGCATCTTTTGATGTCTGTCTATTGGCCCTTTGTGTCTCTTCTTTGGAGAAATAAATGTCTTTTCATGTCCTCTGCCCAATTTTTGATTGCATTATTTATTTTTTTTGTTATTTTTATGAGTTTATGTATTTTGGATATAAATCCCCCATTAGATATATTGGAGCTGTAACTTGCAAAATTACTTTATAATATAAATTTTCAAGTGACCTTCATAGTAGTTTGAAATGTGGTTATTTTAAATGTCAGGGGTCCCTCCCCACTTTGATCTAATAGAGTACCAGGAAGACTTTCATTTGAGACACCTAGCAATAGAAAATAATTTTAATCTCCTTTTAAGTGTGGAAGTTCAAGTATTGGAGGCTAGCCAAACGGTTCCTAAGCATTTGACAATAGTTTGTTTGAAATCAAAGCTTTGGAATTTTAGTAAGAGACAAAAGGCCAATAAAGTTATCCTTTTGTTGAATTAGATATTTAAACAAAGAACAGAGAGGCTACAAAGTGAGAGGATATGGTTCATCTTTGTAGTGTGGCTTATTTAAGATTTTGGGCATAAGAGCAAGTTTCAAGGCTATTGGGATGACAATCCACAGCAGCATGATGCACCTTGTGTATTGCTCATGTGGATATTCTTTCAAGAGTCATGTAAGCCCACCAACTAAGGGTGAGTGCCTTACTTTTTCTAAAACCACTCTGGACTTCAATTTCTACACAAAGAAAGTAATTCAAAATGCATAGGATGAGCAAGCTAAGCACTGTGTAGCCGGGATTCCATTAGTCTTGTTTTGTGAAGAGCAAAATTATAGCATTGGGCTGGCCGAGAGAGGAAAGTGTCTTAAGTTTACACAGATTTTCTCAAAGGTGTGATTTCAGTGACCTAAAGAAGAAATGGTAATAAACTCTTTATAGAATGACACCTGGATTAAGGAGTGCTGCTGTTTGTATATGTCATGTCATCTTTGTGGTTAGAGGAAGAGGTGGGAATGAAGAAAGATCTAGAAATTATAGATTTCTAGACACATTATGTGTCTTTTGGTTGTGAGGTTATTTCGGGTGTAAAAGAAGGCACTAGGCTGCCACTTAAATCTTCTGTTAACAAAATGCTTAATAGTGTGTTGCTTTTTCTTTTTAGGTTTTACACTCTCAGTCTCGCCATGTTGAAGTCAGAATGGCCTGTATTCACTACCTTCGAGAGAACAGAGAGAAATTTGAAGCGGTAATTTGTAATTTTAAACATGTAATGGTGTCTTGACTTGCATTTACAGTTCATTCTTTAGGAGTAGTCTGGTGGGGATTTTACAGGATGGCTCTTAATGCAGGTCATGAAATCCACCTCATAAAAAAGAATTGCTTTATTGAATTTAAATCCAGTTATATTCATGTGATAGTTTTTATACCATTTTGTGATATTCATTCATTTAGACATTTAGAAAGCTTCTATGACAGATAAGATAACTGAGCTGTGGAGGATAGAGAGGTGGCTTGGGCAGGATCCTTGCATATAAGAGTGAGCTTTGGGTGAAATAGGGAATTGGGTGTTATGGTTAATAGTTTTCTGTGATTTATAACAACTTATAAATTAAAAAAATAATCATACTGACCCTTTTATTTTATCAGCAGGCATTTATAGATTTTTAATTTTCAGGGTTCATTGTGAATCATATTATCAGAGCACTGTAATTATGTAACTAATGATTAATAATTAATAAAATGTTGTAGAACACCTTACTGGAATTTTCTCATTAGTATGTAGTAGACTATAAAATATGACAGTGATCTATTTTCATTTTACATTGAAAACCTTATAAGATTTACCCAGAATTATGTCATCTGACAATTTCAATGGTATTTTCTTCCATTGGTTGACTGCCAAAAGAACATTGACATTTTGCAAGTAACTCCATTCTAAGACTTCATAGGTAAATGGTTCTTAGTTTGGATGAGCTCTTAGGTTGGTGTTCCTATATTGAAGCAAAATATTATAACGTGACATTTTTCTGGGTACCATCTGAAAGCATGTCTTATAAAAAGAAAGCTGGTAATGAGGAAGCTAAATAAGAGTGTTAGGCTGTGTTGGGAAGAGGGGGTTTAATGGAGTGGTCCTGTTTGTTTATTTATTTATTTTAGAGGGGAAGGGAAGGAGAAAGGAAGAGAAACATCAGTGTGGTTGCCTCTTGCGTCACCCCTGCTGGGGACCTGGCCCATGACCCAGGCAGGTGCCCTGACAGGGAATTGAACCATTGACCCTTTGGTTTGCAGGCCAGCGCTCAGTCCACGGAGCCACACCAGCCAAGGAAATGGAGTAGTTTTTAAGTATTTGGAGAAATAACAAATGAGTTATCATTATTATTGGCCCCAGAGGGAAAAACTGTTGACAATCAGGAAGTTGTTAACACTGGTTGAGTACTTACTATGTGCCTGGCATTATTCTAAATGCTTTGCATATGTTTATTTAACCGTAGCAATCTTATGAGGTATAATCAGAGGTTGAGAGTTTCAAAGGGGTAAATTTCACTTGCCTCATAATAAGTACCTTTAATTTCTATTGGCCAGAATTGGAAAAGGCTGTCATGGGAAGAGGGGATGTTTTTCTTGTGACAGAATGTTCAGTCAGGACCTAGATGGATACTTTCTGAATAGCAAGGAGAGCCTTATATTGAATGTAGGCTTGCAGAACACTGCTTGGGTCTTTTCCAACTTTAAATGGTTCTGTGGTGTTTTTTTTTTTAAGTCTATAAATAATCACCTAATACAGAATAGTAGCCTCCTATTGGTGCAATATTTAAAATATATAGTTATTTTATTATAAGTATATGTTGAAACTTAAGATACTTTTTGGAAATTTGATAGTACATGATCTGTAAAAGGATCTCAATCTTAAACAATCCATTTAAAGGATTTTTATAGACTGCGGAGAGTACTTAATGTTTTTAAGTGTATTGCTTTGCTAAATTGATTGGGACTGTAATTTAAATAAAATTGAATTTGGTGTTTCAGATGGTGTTTTGGAGCTTTGTCAATTAGTGTAATCACTATTAGAAAAGTAAATGTTACCACATAGCTTATTCAAACTTATTTTTAGTTGAGGTGATAGCGAACCAGACTGTATTAGAAAAATCTTGTTCTTCAAAATATCTTTAGCATTATTCTCATCTGTTTTTAGTATAACTGACTTAAAGAACAATGAATATTCATATCTATATTGGTAAACTAATACTTCTTAGCTAATATATCTGCCTTTGTTTATTCTCTTCTACACATTAATAATCAAGATTACTACTTGATAAGTAATCAATTAGTGATTAAGATTACCACAGTAATCTGAAAGTGCTGCTTTTATCACATAATTTCTCTATTTATAATATCACCTGCAGTGACCTTGAATTGCTTTCTCTTCGTCTTCTGAAAGTCCTGCCTGTGCTCGAGGCTCTCTATAAACAGGTGTCCAGTCTGAGTTCTTGCTCAGTCTGCTCTCCCCATGAAGTTGCCCTATTCCTGCTGGCCAGGTCACTCCCGTCTGCCCAGACGGTGTTCTCATGTTTCCACATGCTATGTTGACCTGTGCCTGCCCACATCCTGTCCAGGAATCATCTCCGTAAATCCTTTTGTACGTTCACGATACTTAATGATTTGTGTGTCTTTTCATAATTAGGTTATATGTGTATATATTTTTTATGTTACTGATTTATCTAAGGTTTGTGTAACTTAGTGATTCACAGAGGAGAGGTTAACTGTTGTTTTGATGTATTCCTAATAGATTTTTTCTTTTCAGTTTATAGAAGGGTCATTTGAAGAGTATTTAAAACGTTTGGAAAATCCACAGGTATGTAGTAATCTTTTAATATAACTATTTTTAGTATTACGGTGTATGGAAGGGTTACAGTGAGTTACCCTGTTTCCTTATAAACATTTCTTGGGTGCACATTTTGTGCAGCATTTAATTGTAAGATGGTTGGAGCTTTGTACTATGCACTGGATGGATGTTGCTTAAGGACAGTGTCCTGGTGTCTCTTATCTTTGTTATAATGTCATGTTTTTAAATTTTTTTTTTTAAGATTTTATTTACTTACTTTAGACAGAGGGGAAGGGAGGGAGAAAGAGAGGGAGAGAAACGTCAACGAGTGGTTGCCCCTCAGGGGCCCCTCACTGGGGACCCGCCCGCAATCCAGGCATGCGCCCTGACTGACAATCAAACCGGTGACCCCTTGGTTTGCAAGCCAGTGTTCAATCCACTGAGCCATACCAGCCAGGGCTATAATGGCATGTTAGTGCAGCATGAAAGGATTAAGTGTAATATTACTCCAGTTTGGGAGGCGTCTGCCCTCTGAAGGCCTTTTCTCTGAACACACTCCTGACCACATACTTATTTTAGTGATCTCAGGACTGAGTTTTGCCTGCATGCCATGGTCACCAACTCATTTTCCTAAAGTTCACATTTTTCCTCCTAGTTTGTAAGCCTCATTGAAGGCAAGGATTGTATACTTTATTGCTTTTGGAATTCCTGTGTTACTGTCTTTCAATTTGGGATACCTAATTGATGATCAGTCTGTACTGAATAAATGCTAGATCCATATTGTATTATGTGTAATAGATGGGAAAGATAAACACGAGAATGTTTCAAGTTTTTATCTCTAGGTAGTAATGTTACTAGTGATTTTTTTTTCCAGTTGATATGCCCTTTTGGTAGATATTGCAGTCAGATTTGTAGAGCTACAAATCACACAGTGAATCATATTTTAGAGTCTCATGAGCTTGGATGCCAGAAACTATGGAGAAAGGATGTGAACAGACATCAAAATTCTTTGACTTGATTTAAGTCAACTGAAACTTAAATAAGAGTTTGAAAGCAAATCATGTATGTAGTACTGGTGATTTTTTTACTCCCTTTATAGAAAATAAACGGCATGACAAATACTTTTTTTAATTCAGAAAAAAATGTGACAGTATTATTTTACAGTAATCTTTGTACAGCAGTTCAGTCTGTTGGGCTGTGAGAGTCTGAGAAAGGATAGACATAATGGGACTGGAGAGAGAAGGGTCCAGGGAGGAATTGAGGCAGTGAGAACTGAGTTGAGGATGATTTGGGAGTTTGGGAGAGGAAGGAGGGAAAGTTGCTGTGGTTTTGAGCACAGGACAGGTGCCTCCTTTCCAGGGTTCTGGATGGCCAGGTTTTTAATTCTTATGACATCCCCCATCCAGTCTGATCAGACTTCTCCAGGTGCTTTAGATACTTTCTGAGTAGTGGTTTGTTCTTCGTTATTAACAACACATATTTATGTCTCTCTCTTTCTCCTCCATATATTTCTCTTTCTCCTCCATATATGGGATGTATGAAATAAAAAAATACAGTTGATGGGTAAACTCCATTGCTTCATCCACTTCTCAGAGAAAGCATCATTATCCTTTTACTTAAAATACCAGTGGGGCATTTTGAAAAATTTCTTAAATTTTTTGCAAGAATGTATTTTTTGTTAGTTTTAATGAGGTAAAATTGACATACAATGAAATTCACCAGTTTTAAGTGTGTAATTTGATGAGGTTTGACAAGTGTGCACATTGTGTAGCCAGCAGCACAAACATTTCCATCACTTCAAAAAGTTCCTCATGCCCTTTTGCACTTCTTTTCTTCTCCTACCCCCTTGGGAACCACTGATCTCACTTCTAAGTTTCGTCTTTACTAAGCTCATAGAAATGAAATAATGTACAGGGTCGGGCAAAAATAATGCTCTTTTTTATTATAAAATCATAAACATGTGATTTTGTAACAATAGTACCACACACAAGCACACCATGACATTTTAGGTGAAACATTCAAATTAAAACTATAAATCATTATACCCACCTGGCTGCTGGTGTAGCTCAGCAGATTGAGCGTGGGCTGCGAACCAAAGGGTCGCAGGTTTGATTCTCAGTCAGGGCACATGCCTGAGTTGCAGGCCAGGTCCCCAGTGGGGGCCACATGAGAGGCAACCACACATTGATGTTTCTCTCCCTCTCTTTCTCCCTCTCTTCCTCTCTCTAAAAACAAATAAATGAAATCTTTAATAAATAAATTAATACCCATATTATTACCCTACCAATCACAACTCAAGCAGGCGTTACTTCTGCCGGCCCTGTAGTTTGTAGTCTTACATGTCTGGTTTCCTTCACCTAGCATAAAGGGAACACTTTGAGATTCATCCATGTGTTGTGTGTATTGGCGTATGTTTACAATAGTTCCTTTTGCTGAGTGGTCATTCATTATATTTATATACCACAATTTGTGTATCCATTTACCAGTTGATGGCTATTTGGGTTCTCCCCAGTTTTGGGTTGTTACAATTAAAGCTGCTAAGAACATTTGCTTGTAAGTGTTTATGTGGATGTGTTTTGTTTTGTTTTTTCCTAGTATGGAATTGGTGGGCCTTATAGTAAATATATGTTTAACCGAATGAGAAACTGCCAAACTATTTTCTGAAGTGGCTGTGCCGTTTTTCTTTTTCATTAATTAGCAATACATGACAATTCCAATTGCTCTACATTCATCAACACTAAGTATTGTCAGCCTTTTAAATTGTAGCTTAAGCGTTAGTGGTTGTGCAGTGCTATCTCACTGTGATTTTAACTTGCATTTTTTTTATAATGTTGCTTGTTTGCATGTGTTTATTTGCCATCCACATATCTCCATTGATAAAATGTCTGTTCATGGATTCTGCTAATTTTTTGTTATGTTGTTGGTTTTATTGGATTGTAAGAGTTTGTTATAAATATAATTCAGTACAGAAACTAGGTATAAATTTCACTATTGGATATATATTTCATAAATATTTTCTTCCAATTTGTATCTTGTTTTCTCATTTTCTTTTGAGGAACAGAAATTTGCTTTTGATGACTAAGAATATTTAAATAAGTGTTTTTGATATAGTATAGTTCATTAGTTAAAACATTTTACAGAAATGCTTTACTCTTACCTGCAGTAAAGAAGTATATCAAACATGATAGAAAGTGCTATGTCACTGAAACGATAGCCTTAAAGTAAAAGGCAATAATAGGCAAAACATATTTAGGCAATAAAAGGCAAAAAACATATTTTTTTTATAATATAAAAATTGACTCTGGTTAGAGAAGACAAGAAGATATTGTGATAGCCATTATTAACTAAACCAGGGTACAGCAGAATTTATTCTGAAGGTTAAATACTTATAAAGTGGTACATTATTTAAGAGGTAGTATCTTTGTTGACACTAGTAGAATAATTTTCTATTTCTTAAAGTGATGTAACACATTGTACATAAGAGTTTGATCTAAGCAGACTGGTTTCAGTGAGGGAGTTCTTTTACAACAGGGGATGTTGCTTGTAGTGGTTATGAGAAGTCACGATTGTTAGGCAGAGGCCTATTTTAAGAAATTATTAATATGGGCTACCTATTTCATTTTGAAAATCAGCCAACTTTTAAAAACTATTAAAATGAAAAGTCTGGGGGAAAGATTATCTTGTCTGAGATCATTGTTTAACATCTTTTCCTTACCTCAAATTTCTTGCCACGTTCATTTACCATAGCTCATTATTTTTAGTGACTGTTGGTATTAAGTCTTTACTAATTTTACAAATAGTATATAATACATTATTTCAAAGATTTTATTTATTTATTTTTAGAGAGGGGAAGGGAGGGAGAAAGAGACCGAGAGAAAGAAACATCAATGTGTGGTTGCCTCTTGTAAGCCCTGCACTGGGACCTGGCCCATAGCCCAGGCATGTGTCCTGACTGGGAATTGAACTGGTGACCCCTTGGTTTGCAGACCAGCACTCAATCCACTGAAGTCACACCAGCCAGAGCTAGAATACATTATGGTAAAAAGATTTAATATAGAATGAAGAGTGAAAAATCCTTCATTTTCCCTTATCTTCAACTTTCTGTTGCCACTGTCATTTTAGGATGTATTTTTCCAGTCCTCTTTCTAGGGATGTATACATATGTATTACACATACATTTTGCTTGTTTTATACAATGGGATTATTTTACTATTATGTACTTTTTATACTAGTCTGAATTTTTTCACAAGTCATTTCATATGGGTGTACTTCCCTCTTCTTAATGATTGCACATTCCATACATATGGATGAAATGTATGTTATTTAATTATTCTTCATCTGTTAGTGGAATCTTAAGGCTTTAAATTTTTTTAAAGTATTACAAATAGCTACAGTAAACATCCTTGTTTATATGTTTGTGGACATATGAAACATTTGTGTAGATTTATAGAAGTTGAATTGCTCTGTCAGAGAGTATATGGATATACTTTAGAATTTTTATATATGCTGGCCATTTCCTTCTAAAAGGCTTAAATACTCTTTTAGGATTGTCTTGTAGAATCTGCCTCATTTCAAAATGATAGCTGGGAAACTGCTCTCTTTGTACCTTCAGTCACCTTGAAGATACGAGATCTGCTCTTTTTTTTTTTTTTTTTTTTTAAACCTTTCTGATTCCTGCATTCTGCTTCTATTCAACATCTCATTTATTGGGCACATAGCATGTGCCAAGCTCTGTCCTGGGTGCTAGGGTGGATTGCAGAGCCCCTACATTCAACAAGTTCTCAACTCAGGGACACCACTTCTGGCCATGCCACACCAGTAGGACCTGACATTCCACCCTGTTACTAAGGGTTTTTGCAACAGAGATTTGGGCTGCTTTTTAGTTTATATACTATAGCCTGTTTTATATAAATGTTTTTATAATATGTATAATACTAGTAATAGTGAGCTTTCTGGCCAGTTAGGTATGTTGTGTAAAGATATGTATGAAGATGTTGTTTAGAGCAGCGATTTTCAACCTTTTTCATTTCGTGGCACACATAATTACTAAAATTCTGCAGCACACCAAAATATATTTCTTGCAGGTCTAACAAAAAAAATTCATACAATTTTGACTCACATTGGATGACTGCTATTCTGTTGGCTGTTGTCATTTTTTTATCTGACAATCTAAGGCACAGGTGGCAAACCAGGCCTGCAGGCAGAATCTGGCCCTCCACCTTATTTTATCTGGCCGGCACCTTTTTTCTCCTGGGCAGCAGTGCTGAGCTCTTGCTTAACTGCTAAGGAGTAGTTATTTATACACCCTAAAATTACTTCCGGCCCTTTGAGGTTGATGTGGCCCCCGGTGAAAATGAGTTTGACACCCCTGATCTAAGGGACAAGAGGTCAGTGTCCCTGACTAAACAGTCAGGTACTGCATGTTTTAAAAGAAATCTAGTGGCACAGCAGTGAGCCTGCTCTGGCACACCAGTGGAAAATGGCTGGCTTAGAGGTATATCATAAAAAGTATGAGATACTTACGTGCTTTTTTTTTTTTTTTTTTGCTTTAATACAGGAATGGGTTGGGCAGGTGGAAATAAGTGCCCTTTCTCTTATGTACAGGTAAACATTGTCATAACAAAATTATATGTATAATTAAACAAGAAGTTAGTGAAAAATTAGTATATTATACTAAGATTGTTAAAATAGTAATTTTATGTTTTGGTTGTGAAGCATCTTGTCTAAGTTTTTTTTGTTGTTGCATGAATTAGATTTTGACATTTAGATATGTCAATGTTTAGAAATTTTAATTCTCAAAATATTTTTGGAAAGGAGACAGAAAATTTTCCAGGCCTATAAACCATATGAGTTTCCTACTTTCTCAAGGCTGATTGCATTGAATAGCCACTAGAACAGAGCAAAGCACCATACTATCAATTTTACTACTGTTGCTTAGTAGAGGAACAGCTGAATGCTTTGTATTTTCTTTTCAGAATGTTTTTATGAATTTCCTCTTGACAGTTTCTATGACTTTGAGATCTCCTTTTAGAGTTATCTGAAGTAACACATATACAAGTTATATTTGAAATTTTATTTTTTTGAAAAAATACTTTTATATAGGTATTCTGCAATGTAGTTTTTTATTCTATTACTGTCTTCTGTTTATCTTGTAACTTTAGTGCCTAGACTATTGCTTGGCATATATGAGGCTCTTGATGAATGAGTAAATGAATGATAAATCTATTCATGAAATATATTACATCAGAAGTAATTTCTAAATGTTATTTTCAGGAAAGATTTTGTAATTTATCGGGAACCAAATGTTTCTCCTTCACAAGTAACTGAAAATAATTTTCCTGAAAAGGTAAGAGTTGTTTTCAGTGTTTCTGAAAGATTTAAGTAAAAGAGCCACTCATTTGCCACCTTGACCTCCTAAGCTATAAATTAAAAGTGATTTTTGGAAATAATTTGTACATGAAGGTTAGATAGTGAGTTGATAGAGTATAGTCCTGTTAATCATCAAGGCACAATATTTTGTATTTGTTTCTCTCCACCAATCACTGTGTTGAACCCTATCATAACATTTCACTAGAGAGAAAAAAATTGAGATACTAGTGTATGTGAGTAACAAGACTATTACTGTTTTATTTCAGTGTAAACACTAAATAGGCCCTGGCTGGGTAGCTCAGTTGGTTAAAATGTCATGCCAATATGCCAAGGTTACAGGTTCTTTTTTTTTTTTTTTTTAAGAGATTTTATTTATTTTTAGAGAGGGGGCAGGGAAGGAGAAAGAGAAACAACAATGTGTGGTTGCCTCTTGCGCACCTCATACTGGGGACCTGGCCCACAACCCAGGCATGTGCCCTGACTGGGAATTGATCCAGCGACCCTTTGGTTCGCAGGCTGGCACTTGATCCACTGAGCCACAGCAATTGGGGTCAAGGTTACAGATTCTGTCCCTGGTCAGGTCACATACAAGAATCAACCAATGAATGCATCAATAAGTGGAACAACAAATTGGTGTGTCTGTGTCTCTCTCTTCCCTTTCTTTTCTCTCTAAAAATCAGAAAAATTTAAAATATCTATATAAAAATACAGACATTGAATAGTAAAATAACGTGAAAGTGCGTCTGCCATTGCATCCAGAAATACTTGTAATCATGATGTAATTCTCATTATAAAGATAATTTGGTGGCCAAGGTGTTGTTATTATCTGTTCAGAGCAGAAACAACTGAAAAATTATGTAAAGTCTAGAAAGAAAAATAAACTGTTGATTTCATTAAAAAGAAAACAAACTTTGTTTTAATTAGTTGGAGTCATTCAGACCAACCTGAAGTGTCTTGTCACCATGCTAAGGGTGGTGGTAAGGAGGAGGAGAATTGAGTGGAACACTACCTTTGAAAGGACTTAGGGGTTTCCAAGGTGCTTGGCTCTGGATCTGGCCTTTCCCAGTACCTTTTTTTTGGAATATGACTTAATCTAATCTAAGTAAAATTAGAATATATTTCTCTTTGTATAAGTAATTGACTATTTAGAAATAGAATTGACCTTTGAACAACATGAGTTTGAACTGCCTGGGTTCACTTATGAGTGGATTTTTTTTTTTTTATTTTACTAAATATACAATCTGTTTTCTGTGAACTAGGGTATCACATTTATGGATTCAACCAACCTCAGACCGAAAACAGTGTTTTTGATTCGTGGTGGGAGGTTGGGAATCCGAAGATGCAGAGGCTTGACTCTGCATTGTTTTCCACCAGTTGATGATATGAGAGACTTGACCATTGTTCTAGGGTGGGAGGGGTGGGTGTGTCCTGGAACCAGTTCCCCATGGATACCTAGGGAGGACTGTAGTTAAGCTTCAGGGGATTCAAAGTTATTTTAGGATTTTTGACTGCAAAGGATTGGTGCCCCTAACTCACATATTGTTCAAGGGTTAACTGTACTTAACTGTAAAGAAGCAGAAAATTTTTACTTTTGATTCTGCCTCTTAGGGGTAAGCATTAATAAAGCTTTGGAATATTTTCATATAGTCTCTTAATTCTTGTTCCTTTAAGTAGCTGAAATCATGTTTTCATATAATGTATTTGTTTTTCGTTATTCCATAAGCATTTCCCCAAATCTTTAAGACCTATTGGATTTAATGGCCTTGTAACATTTCAGCAAAAGGATGTGCCATAGTTGACTACATTGGAGCTTTAGGTTGCTTCTAAAATAGTCACTTTCTCTTTGGAAATTATTTACTAGTAATTGAGAGAGATTGGAGATATTACGTTGCAATGTGAATGTCATATATGAAGGGCTGAAAGGTATCTTTTATTTTTCCCTTTCAGGTATTACTGTGTTTTTCAAATGGAAATCATTACGATATTGTCTATCCCATAAATTATAAAGAGAGCTCTGCTATGTGTCAGTGTAAGTATCACTCTTGTGTTTTTATAGGAAATTATATTTGTAAGATATATGGTCTTAATGCACACAAGTCAGAGCAAACATGCTCTGTTTTATTGTATAAAATGGTATTTCTAAGAACCCTAAGTTACCAAAAATGTTAATACTGTATTAAAAATTTGTTTCATGGGAAAAAAGAGCCAATAGCTAGAGTTTGATTTGTGAAAACAAATTTCTTTCTTTCCTGCAGTAGTCAAGTTCAAGGATAAGGATTTGTATGTGTTTTTAAAGCTGGTAGTGTATAGCTTGAAAAATTTAAATGACTGAACAAATCAAACATTTGATTGTAGTAATATTTAGTTCTAGAGCAGGGTTTCTTAATTTTGGCACTAATGACATTTTGGGCCAGATAATTCTTTGTTGTGGGGGCTGTTCTATACATTGTAGGATGTTTGGTAGTATCCTTAGCATCTACTGTGTAGATTGCTCTCCCATTGTGACAACCAAAAGATGTCACCAGATTTTGTCACATATTTCCTGGGAGGATACAATCCCCCCTCCCTTCCCAATTGAGAATTACTGCTCTATTATTCTTTCCTTCATCTGTTCTTAGCAAGTGCCCATCACTCATATAAAGCAGTAGTGCTGGGCATATGACAACTTTTCCTTTGTTCTTTTTTTTTTTTTAAGATTTTATTTATTTTTAGAGAGAGGGGAAGGAGAAAGAGAGGGAGAGAAACAGCAATGTGTGGTTGCCTCTCACACGGCCCTCACTGGGGACCCAGCCTGCAACCCAGGCATGTGCTCCGACTGGGAATCAAATTCTTTGTTCTTAAGTTACTGATCAGTAAATATAGTGTGTAATGCAAATCTTTTAATTGATTGATCTGCTTTGAGGTATGAAGGTCTAGCTGTCTGTATCCTGGGCTGTGTCCTTTTTCCCCAGCTAGTCAAAATCTGAACATGCCGGCTTTGGGAAGGATGCTTATGGAGCCTCCTTTCCTGGACTTTTCAGTGCCTGAGGGTTGGATGATATAACCGGGTTGGAAGAAAGGTGGTTTGTGAGGAAGTCTCTTTGGGAACTCATTGTTGATAAATTCTGAGTGCACTTGTTTTCATAATGATCACTGTAGTAAAACCGAAGGAGTCTCTTAAACTCCATGTCTAGGTGTTTTTGAATATTTGGTAATATGTATTTCCATGTTTCTGGATTTTTTAAAACAAAAAAGTTACCTAAATATGCTTCTTTATTGGCTACTGAGAGTACATTTTATAAGAAAAGTTATCCTCTTTTCTCCAATCTTAATGTTTCTTAGTGTTTTCCATCCAAGTCTCTTAAGGTTAGGCATGTTATGGCATCTATAATTCTTAATTTCCTCATCTGTACAATTAGAATAATTATACCACTATGCTAGGATTAAATATGAAGATAATGTAAAGGCTTTACATAATGCATGGAGTGTAGTAATTGCTCAGTATGCATATTTAGCTTTTATTAATATCATACTTGTTTCACAGTTGTGATAACTTTTTTGTGTTACTGTTCGTAAAATGACAGTTATGTAATGATTTCAAACTAACTATGGACAGAATTCTGGTTGCTCTTTATGTAGGTAACTTTTTAAAATTAAATTGTGCTGTTGGCCATAGATTTTGCAGGGGTCTAGTTAGGGTTTTAGAAGCCTGGGCAATAGGTACTGAATATTATGTTAACCTTAAAATTAGTTGATGTTGCATAACATCTTTCTCTTGTTCATTTCAGCTCTTCTTTATGAATTGCTCTATGAGAAGGTATTTAAAACTGATGTTAGTAAAATCTTGATGGGACTTGATACTGCTGAAGTAGCTGGTGAAAATAGTGAAATATCAGATTCAGAGGATGACAGTTCCAAGTAAGAATGAATTTAAATTCTAAAATATCTTTATAGTGCCATACAGAGAAATAGTTCAGTAAATGTTTCTTCATGGAGTTGCCTGATACTGAAGGATTATGGTATTGTTAAAATACAGCAATCTGCAGTAGAAGTTTCTTTTTCACTGCCACTAACAGTTCCTTAATTCCTATTAAGGAACTGTTTAAAGCTGATGTTTTTGGTTAATAAGCATCTATTTATTTCTATGTAATCTGGATGTATATATGTGGAATAGATTAGGCGTGTTCATATGTGTGGTATTGTAAAATTTTAGGGTTAACTTATCAATTGTTTATATACCTAGTGCTGAAAAGAATGGCCATTTCGATTTCCTCGACTTCCTTTTATTGTTTTCTTTCTGAGATAATGCCACCTTTTTTTTTTTTTACAATAGATAATAAAAATTCCAAGTTGGAGTACAGCATGTAATGCCTCTGTATCTTTTATTAACTTCAAGTCTCTTGAGGCTTATTTTTCTTTGCCACACAGGATAATAGGGGGTAGTGGTTAAGAGCTTGGGATGTAGACATCAAAACCTGGTTTCAGCTCTGGCTCCCTGCCAACTGAGTAGATTTAGGGCAAGTTACTTAAATCTACTAAGAAGCCTCAATTGTACATCTTGTAAAATGAGGATATGTTAGTATTTCCTCAAAGTGCAGAATTTATAAGAATTAATTGAGATCAAGTGTAAAGTGCATAGCCTAGTTCCTAGATACAGTGTCTAACATATATTAGTTTTTATCCAGTATTAACTTACATAAAACCAATCCTATTCCATTTCCAGCAAAGCTAAAACTATATTGTTGCTGCTGTTGTATCTCAAGTAGGAAAGTATCTTACGTGGTGTTACATATGTGAAAATAAAGAAATGAAATTAAGCCTTAAGATATCTAATTCTTTATTAAATACTTAAATATACCTTTTTAAAAAATTATAATTTCAGGCATTTGTTGAATTAAATTTTTCTGACCCTGATTGAAAATTTGATTGACTACCCTTTCCTTTGTAAGAAAGAAATGAATCAGGTTGGAATCTGGGTCTGCCATTGTAAGTTTAGTGCTGGAATAGACTAACTTTGCATAGGTAGAAATTCTCCATGGTTTTCTCCAGCACCTGTCTGATTAAGACATGTCATTGAGCATAGGAGAAAGTTAACCAGGGAGGGTGTGCTCACTGTAATCCTGTTTTTCTTTTTATACTGTACTATTGTAGCCCTTGGAACATGGGAGCCTTTCTGGTTAACTTTTTGCATTGTTAAGATTTCTTGTTTCATCTGGTTTAGGGAAGACAAGGCTTCAGTGGGGGAGGAATGTTACATATTCATGGTATGATAGGTAGGCATGGTGTGGTAATAACGAGGGAAGACCAAGGATGTCATTATATTCTTGTGTCTGGATTCTTTTTGCATTCACATTGGTCAGTGAAGTACTGGAAATTATGGGTGCTTTTTTTAGTCTAGACTCTAGACTTGGGGTGTCTTAAAGATTGCTGCAGTTAAGGGTATGTATAGACTTGGAGATTGTCCTGAAGTCTAGAGATTGACTTATTAAGGAGAGTAGGACAGAAGAGTACAGGTGGCTTCTCACCTCATCTCCCACTTCACTTGCCATCACCTATTCTAACCTTGCCACCTCTCGGCTACCCAAGGGTCTTTGCACTTGCTGACTGCCCCCTCTGCCTGAAATACTAAATAGCCATATGGTTTGCTATCTCATTACCTTTAGTTCTTTATTTAAAAAGACCTCTCAGCAAGTTCTTTCATTATCCCACATTTTATTATTTGAGCCTATGACTCAACACTACCACTTGTTGCTACGGCTCCTCCCCCGGTAGCACTTACTAGCATTTAGCATACTGGTTGATTATAGTTTGTATCTACTCGCACTAGATTGTACATCTTGTTGTAGTAGAACATTTTGGTTAATGGATCCTCATTCATGAACTGAAATTTTTTACATTGAATGTTTCATAAACTCTTATTCCATCCACCCAAATTAAAGTTTCTTTCTGTTTTCTTGATGATTGAGCCAGTAAGAATTACTGATAATAGTCTTTGACTTATACGTCATACACACACACTTGCACACTCATACACTTTACTAAGACTTGTATGGGTTCGTTCGAATATAGCTGGACTTTGGTATATACTAACGCTTGACTTCTGACATTTTTATGTGATGTTAGAGTAAGTTAATTGCATGTTGAATAAGTTAATTTTGTACTCTTAATTATGGTTATATTTTTTCCTTTGTAGGAGTAAAATTACTACTAATGATGTGAATGGATTTAAAGCTTTCTCAAGTGATCAGGTATTTTTTTTTTCTAATAGTTTTAACTTGTTCTTTGATATAAGAGCTTATTTAATTATAGTCAATTTTTTTCCCTTTTCTGGTACATTTTCTTTCTTTTTTTTTTTAATTATTTTATTGTTGTTCACTTACAGTTGTCTGCATTTACCCCCACCCCCATCCCCAGGCAAACCCATCTCCCTCCCTTGCTTCCACCCTCCCCCTTGGTTTTGTCCATGTGTCCTTTATAGCAGTTCCTGAATACCCTTGTCCCCATTATCCCCTTCCCCCTCCCCTCTGGTTACTGCCGGAATGTTCTAAATTTCAATGTCTCTGGTTATAATTTGTTTCTCTGGTTGTATTTTGCTTGCTTACCTCACAAGCGTCTTGGCTGTG